>JAVQKC010100762.1:0-13562 GCA_036025475.1 Philypnodon macrostomus | reverse complement strand
GATTAAGGTGCCCGTTGGTGACAGTTGTAGCAGACGTATGGGGCAGATGTATGGGGCAGACGTATGGGACAGACGTATGGGGCAGACGTATGGGGCAGACGTATGGGGCAGACGTATGGCGCAGATGTATGGGGCAGACGTATGGGGCCGTTTTGCCGATATACACAGGCCTAGTTATAATATCCTCTATATGCACTCCTAAAACCTGTTGCAGCCACAGTTACAGCTACTTCCAAATTTTCCCTAACTTTTCAGCTTCTTGCCAGAAGACATTGTTTTATTTGGCTATTACTGTTGTTTTTATGGGTCTGATAACTTCTCATTGTATTAAAATGATTTGAATGATTTAGAATTGTTGTCATTAATAAAAACAAAGAAAGAGAAGTCACTTGTATTTTTTTTCTGGAGAGGTGTCCAGTCCCACAGAAGGTTCTATGTAGAACAGTTTATTTTAGGAGTGCATATCACAGAAATGAGCTATGTACCTCGGCGGAGGTCTGTGCTGTTTTCTAGAGTACATCGGAAAAGGACTTAGCAGAGGGTAATAATAGAGGTAATAATAGTCTTTAACACTTTCTAGGTAAGTATTCCCAGATTCTTCTTTGTTACAAACCAATGTGACATTTTCCCTGATACTAACTATTAAACACTACTATAGAACACCACTTCAAAGATCCTATCACAGCAAGTATCACTAGTCTTATATCAGTGCCCCCCTAGAAGACAATGTTAAACAACTGCATGATCCTCTGACACCATTCCCAAATGTTGGCTTGTGTAAACAGATAAGGGGTTTTGCCTTAGGGTAACCTGTTTTAGATGCTATCTCTGTTTTATTTCAATTATGGCTGTGATCACAGAGGCTCTTGGTGTGATAACAAAGCAGCTGACAGCTCATCCCTGCGGAGAGTGAGCGGCCGTGCAGCGCCTGATGTCATGTGAGGTTAAACATCCACACTGATGAGGCACTCTTCAAAGCCACACTGCTTTGTATCATTAGGCTAAAGGGAAAATGAAAGTGTGCTTCGTGACATGCCGATGTGATTTCAAAAGGGTGGATTTAGATGATACAGTATACTAGAGCTTTTTTTTCTATTGGTAAGCAGTACAGCACATGTTGGGCCAGTATGGTATGGTTTGGTACAGGTAACCCATGGCATGTTGGCAACGGGAGTCTGCTATGAAATGTGCAGCAACAAATGGGCAAAATGTAAACATCATAAGTATATGTAAGTTGTTTTTTGATGAGGACTAATGTTTTCTTCTGCTTTGGGTTCCCTTAATGAGTCTCAACAATAAATCCTCTTTCATTTTATTCAGTTTTTTCACAATGTCCTTACATCTGCTCCTTGGTCTTCTTCTTGACCTCCATCCATTTTCTGCCAACTGTGCATTTATCTAGGCTTGGTACTGGCACAAAGTTGCAAACCAAAACTGCTTGCTTTTATTGCAGTATCCAATATTTTAATTAATGAAGCAAAAGCTGAAAATGCTTTTTGTGGACACTATCCTATTTGATAAGAAAAACCCACATTGATCCAGCCTGTCCCCTAATACTCTAGTGGAAATAACCCTTAGATAGATAAAGCAGTGCACAGTATGATGCTAGTCTCAACCCATGGAGCTATGTAGAACCCAAGCCAGTGCAGTACATGATAGGATAAAGAGTGCCCTCCCAGCGGCCCCTTTTAAGGAGGAACATGGAGTCTGCTGGAGACCATTGCCCCTTGCTGTGTTTGCTGGTAATGAGTGGCAGCTAATGAACACCGCCTCTTTACATGGCTTCCCACCTCGGCCCTAGGCTGTGCCGGTTGGCTGGTGGTTGTCTAGAAGATGAGAGGAAGCCATTGCGGGGAGAAGGGGAAAGAAACAGAAGGAGAAGGAGGCAGCGGGGGGCTGTCACTCCTCATCCAGCCAGGCAATGAGGTGGGAGCCACTTGTTTAAGCACAGTCAGATCAAAGAGAGAAGGCACAGAGCAGAGTGTTTCGAAGTGGACTGAGTAGTTGACATTACTTTTATTGTTATTTCCCAACATGAATCAAAAGGTTTTATAGTACAACATAATCTGTTTTAGTATCTCTTTTGGTGAGGAAAGCTAAACTAACTAACCAGCAATAGAAAAAGATGTTTTAGTTTTGGGTTCCTGCAATGTATTGATCAACCAACTAATCACACATGATCGTTAATCTCACATTCATTCACCAATTCACTTCTACATTCATTTAAAAAGTCACAAATCTACGATGTTCTTGCTGTGAATCACACTGCCATCATGCTCCAAATCCAGTAATCAGACATCTAAATGTGGACCAAACATATGAAAAACTCTGTTGCAAAGTTGTGTATTGCTATGTATATTTTCTGTAAATTCAAACTAAAATGTAGACATCAGAGCATCAGAGATATTTTGTGGTTCTACTTGACAAACCTGGAGATTAAACAATTAAAATCAATTTTATATAATGTATTTTTCTTGGTTGTAAGCAGACAATTTGCACATTCACACATTTTTGCTAATGTTTGGTGCCTCTGTTTTGCAGCCACCGGGATCTGAAACCTGAAAACCTGTTGCTAGATGAAAAGAACAACATCAGGATAGCAGACTTCGGCATGGCGTCCCTTCAGGTTGGAGACAGTCTCTTGGAAACCAGCTGTGGGTAAGTAATCACACAATCTACAGTGGGCTCTTTGCCTGTAAGCAAGCGCATATATTTTTTAGTTTAAGTGTTATGTTTTGAATGAAGATATCGTGCCCCCTGGCAGGTGTCATGTTTTCAAAGTCTCTGTTATCCCATAGTGTTTCAAAGAGAAGCCCTTGGTGTCTCTCCAAAGTGTGATATCTGGCTGTGGGCAGGCCGGGCCATGGCCACACATTACTGCTCTCCCGCTCCTCATATCTGATGCCCACTTTTATGATCCCGCAGTCTCCAAGCTCCAAGCCCACCACTCTACAATGTCCCAAATAAATTCACTTACAGCTAAAGTCACTTTCAGACCGGAAGGAGAACATTCAGCAAATACCATGGTAGTACTAAAATTCTACTACTCTGGTGGTAGAACTAGTAGTCACAGTGTATTAAAGCTCCATTATCTGATTTAAGTTATTAAAATAATTGTAATTGTAAAATTTTACCAGACAATGTGCATCTGGAATATGACATCTAACCAGACTAGAGCTTACCTTTAACTGCTAGCTCAAAGTTTAGCTATAAACTGATGCAAACCAGTAATATATATTAATATATACTATGGCAATAGTTACCAGATTCTCTTCATCTTCATTTTTCTTTACATAATTTTTTTGTAGGTGTATCGGTTTCTTCTACATTCTTAGGCAGCCTGTCAAAAGCCATTAGCATAATGACTTATTGAAGACCCAGTATTTGATGTCTTAAGGTTGCGTTTTTCCCCATATGTTTTTTATCACAATGTCAATTTATCAGCAAAGAGTCACAAGTCATTGTACTTTTTGTCAATTGACAAGGTTGCGTCAAAAGGGCATTGGTTAAACACATTTCAAAAAGTCAAATCGAATCTTTGTCATGCTTCACTAACTATGAGCTTGTCACACTGTTGCTCTGCCCACAACACTATCACAAGAACTAAGGGCTACAAGGCCTTCTGACATCTGTCCACTGTTCTGACCTGATTCCATCCAGATTACTCCACCAAATCAGCCTTTGAAATTGGAAACAGTTGAATACATGCAAGTCCACATCTGCACACACGCTTAGCTCCTCTATGACCTCGGAGACCCTTTGTCCTGTGCCCGCATGTTTGTCTCTCTGCCTATCACCCTCCCTACAATACAAAGCAGTGCCATTCGTTGCATAATCCATGGCCAACAGTTGCACAGTGCGTTCTCATGAGTCATCTGTAAAACTGCCTGTGAACGGAGATCTGCAGATAATCTGAGTCATTCTGCAGCAGCAGGAGCAGCCGCACTATTGTTTTGTTTTTCTCAAAGTCAGAGAATGACACAGTCAGTCCCAAGCTTCACACTGCAGAGCTAAATGGAAGCACAACTGGAAGTCAGATTTCTCACTTTCTGGTAGCGTAAGATTGCTAGGCATGAGAGAATATAAGTTAGTTAGTCTATCATCAGATTATTTGACAACATTTAAAAACTAAAAAGTTGACAATAAAGGAAGGAAACAGAACTATAAAGGGTCATCCAATTCCTATAGTGCATAAAATCATACAATCATCAATCAAGTGAAATGTAATGTTTTAAGGCGGTATAGAAAGTTACCCTGAGAAGTTTGGGCCATTTTGGTTGTTCCCTTTTCTCCAGGATAACGCCACTGCAAAGTCGTACGCTTATTTTAATGGATATTCCAGTAGCACAATTCAAGCCTATGAATTTTTGTCATTCATACTTGCTGGGTTCGGCTTCAGTCACCAGGGACCCCTATTGTGAATAAGTGAAAGAAGATAAACACTCAAACACGCACCACACCACATCTGAAAGACAGAGGGCCATATTGTCTTAGAAAATCTCAAAATTGTAACTTACACTATAAATAGTACTTATCAATCCATATATTTTTGTGATCTCATTTTACTTGACCTAATCTTGAACACTGCTGTAACGTCAGAACCTTACATTTCTTTATCTTCCACAGACACTCTATCTACTCCAGGGGCAGTACATTGCTCCCTCACGTACATTTGCTAAAGCCACTTGTTGCAGGTGGCGCTGATACGCATTCTCACACACTCGAGTCTTGTTTTCCCTGTTCTGCTCCGATGCTGTAGATCTAATGACAACAAATTTGTGTAGATTTCATGTGTGCGTCCCTAAATGCCAGCACCTAATACATGTGAGTGTACATATACTGCTGCATGTGTAGTTATTGATTATTCATGCTCTTGTGGCTGTCCCATCTCTAAGTGCAGATATGACAGTTTTTAATTAAACACATTTATCTGCTCCACGCTCACCATGCAGCATCCTGACACAAATGTATTCCATTCGCCCCGGGGTAATGGAGCTGAGTGGAGATGAGACGCTCCAGGTAGAGTGGTGGGAGCCCACAGCACATAGAGTATATTAATACACACAGACACATCCAGTTAGACGGGCATAGCCATTGACAACATACAAATATAGACAAATATAGATCCATGAGCGCCCTCCATCTGTCTGTGTCGGCAGAGGCCCAGCTGTGAGTTCACCGCTCACCGTGGTTTGATTAATTCTCTTGTAATGACTGATGAGAGGAAATTAGCGCACATGCAGTGACAAGATGTGCATATTCAGGGTGAAAACGACTTGTAGCCAATTGTATAGATTCAGTGTACAGTACAGAAATCAATTTTTGTCTAATAGTGGTCAGTTATATTGAAGAAATAGACAGGAGTATCAACTCAAGAATACTGTATACATTAACCCAGCTCAATTTTGTGGAAGAGACTTTTATATGTTGATAAACCTAAACAGGTAACACAATATTTTAGATAACTTATTGTATAGGTTAAATGCAAAGTACTCAGAGAACACTTGCACCAAGGCATTGTTCGTAACCTTGATCTCCTAGTATAGGGGTAAATGCTACATAACCTTTTTACTACAGCTCCACCAGATTTGTTGACCCCTTGTGACTGGAACTGGTAAGTCTCTGGGCCAACAGATTGATTAATTACTGACTATTCTCAAAGAAATCATTAAACCATTCAACTAGTTTTTCTTGGAGTGTCTTGAGTTGTCTTGATTTAGACTAAATGTATATATTATTACATATCAGATTTTTCTTCACTGTGTATCAGCTTAATACATTGGACATTAACACTGCCCACATGTAATTAATCATATCTTGAAAAGTCTGTAAAAGAGATTTATTTAAATAGACTTGACATTACATTTGAATCAGGTAGCTTCAAAATGAGTTTGATCAAAATAGCCCCTTTGGGTGTTGCTGGGACCTCTTCTAAGACTTGACTTGGAAAGATATTAAAGTCTAAATTGAGTAGAATACATTGATGTTTGGCTTTCAATGACTGAATAAGTGCTTTGAAAACTCTTCAAATAATACCAAGCAATCCTACACGACTCACAATACAGTACACTATATAGCAACTTTATGAATGTTAGTTAATGGCTTTGTTGAGCAATATCTCTCAGCAAATTGTTCCATCTGGCAATATGAAGCCTTTCAGCGATGATAAAGTACACTTTCCTTGGCTCTTTTTCCTCTTCAGACTCAATGAACTGTCACACATTCATCTATAGGTGGTCACTAAAATAGAAATGCAATATAGGCCTTGTTTTATTTTGTGTGATCTGTGCTCTTGCTGTGATCAGGAGCTCTGGGTTGAGGGACTAAATGAGCTTTTGCAAACAACGGTTAAGAGACTGATGTTATGTCAGCCCACGCACAACTGTTCCTCAAAAGAGTGCATTTTTCATACTGGTCACCATGAAGTGCTTCTTATTGCTGTATATTTATCTCTACTATCCTGTCTGTAATGTGGGATTGTGCTATAAGTGGCAGTGATACATTTTTTGCGCAAAGTCATGGACTTCAGGAAGTAAACAGGCCATCCATCCATCCACAACAGGAAATACAAATACGGCAAGACAATGTATGGGAAGTACTGTTTAAGTTAGAAACCGAGCGCAAAATTGTATCTATTTCTAAAGCCACAATTATTTATCATTGTTAGAAATGCAGGCTGTGTGGCTAAATGGATTGAGAATTTACCCTTTGACTTCAACAACTATGGTGCTATGGTGAACTGCATTTTGGGTACAGGCTTAACTATTTATCAGGTTCGTTAATATGCAGAATTTTATAGTTGACATTTTGTGCAATCTTACACGTACACTAATTCCACACATAAATGAGGTGTCACTAGCAGTTTATTTTTTGAGAGCGCAGCTGATTCGGCTGGCTGATTTAAGTTGTAATCCTGATAAATTAGGACATGGCTCTGAAGCGTCTCTGAATCCACTACCTTAAGTCTCAACAAATAATTCGTTTATAATGATGCCCGCTCCAGCAGTAGTGATGAGAAGCCACAAGTCGCCCCAGTCTTTGGCGTTTTCTTCCTCTTCGTCCTCACTCATCTGCATAATGCACACTGACACATGCAATCAGGAAGGCCTTATTTGCATGGGCTCGCGTTTGAACTTGCCCTATTGGCGCAGTGGCATGGTTTGTTATCGGGCTAGTATCTTGACAGCTCTGGGAGAAGCACGGGGACGTCAGAGCGAGCTATTCATGAGACAGCGGCTCAGCTAATAGGCAGCATGTTTACACACCTTTAGATAAAGCCTCATTAGTGACACATATCCCACCATTAGATACGTTTTAGAGGCAGGGACAGGTGCAGGACCCCTGCCCGGTCAAATGGGATCTGCTTTGTGTTGGTTTGTCACAAGAAGCAAACATCCACAAATTAGCACCATTAGTTCAGAAAGTGATTGTAAAAGTCACTCAAATATTGACACTAGTTTTAATGGTCTTGATGGGATAAGGTCAGTCTGTTATTTAGATTTTAATTTGACATATTAAAATATCCGGAGCGCCTTATATATATATATATATATATATATATATATATATATGGATTAATTCTGGTTGTGCTTACTGACATCCAAGCGATTTGTGTCACACGGCGCTCAAGGCGCTCCGTCAAAATGTTTTGGAATGACTTCGGTAAACTACAAAGCTCCAGGAGTCAGGAGCATCGCGGAGTAATACATACCGATACTATGCTTCACCGTAATATTAGTAGTGTATTATTATTAGTGTTTATATATGACCCCAAAATGGCCATATCATTTTTACATGTTACAACTGAACAATGTTGAGAGTTATTGTGAATACACCATTAACGTTTGAACAGTGTTGAGAGTTATTGTGAACGCGTTAATAAAGTTTGACTGACTGACTTGTCTGACTGCTCTGTTTCGCTTAATGCACCTTATGGTCCAGTGAGCCTTATATATGTAAAAAGTTTGAAAATAGACCATTCATTGACAATGCGCCTTATAATCCAGTGCGCCCTATAGTTCGGAAAATACAGTACCTTTTTTATTTGGTAGACCCACCCAGCCCCGGCCTAAGTATATATACTGTAGCTACATGAAATTTGAATACTATAAATAAATCGTAAGTATGCATTGTATGTTTTGAGTAGAACAAAACAGATCCAGCAATATGCAGCTGAAGGTTCACTTTTAAATACATGACACATAAAAATGTGCCATGTTTGTGGTGATTGTTACTATGAGTGTCAACATGCTCAATACATCCATCAGTGGTCAATGCGGTTATTGTTGTTTCGTCCATCTTCAAGTCAATCAATTTAAATTTATTTATAAATAGACAGACTGCAGCAACTACGAGCCCGGAGTGGAGTACATGCACTCACGCTCACAATTATTCACACAGGGATACTGATCATTTACTGTTATGAGAAAACTTTTTGTTTTCCCAAACGTTATGAACTGTAAACTATATGTTATACCACCCACCAACGGCCCCTACACTCCCGTCTCCATACTGGCCTATGAAGCTGTCCTTCCCAGTCATCACTCTATACAGTAAATCTTTCAATGATATTGATGTCAATCCGGTCGTCAGTCAACTCATCGGCCATGCTGTCAGATACCCATGTGCTGTAAAGATTAGTTTGTGTCTATGAGAGGATGCCCTTGAATGAGTGGAGGACACTGCACACCTTCACGACGTCTTGATCTATGCCCACCGGACACTTTTACGGCCCACCTAAATTGTTCTTTTATACAGCGGAGTATGCTATGTCTTGACTTATTAACTCGGAGTATATAATAATTTATGAAATTCTTTCTCTATTCCACAGATCTCCACATTATGCCTGTCCAGAAGTCATCAGGGTGAGTCAAAAAGTTACTTTTGCAATACTAATATGGACTTTGGTTTAAGTTCTTTAACATCCAAAAAATGTTTACTCTCTGTTGCCTTTAGGGAGAGAAGTACGATGGGAGGAAAGCAGACGTGTGGAGCTGTGGTGTCATTCTTTTTGCCCTCTTGGTGGTAAGTCTCAGCACTTTAAGATAAGGTGATATGGCAAGATTCATAATTGCTAGAAATGTATCAATATGCTTGGTTTTGCAGTGATTATAAAAACATTAGAAGATGATTGTTTAGGAGTTAAAGGTGTCAATACTGAACAGAACACAGAATTGCAATTGATTTGTGATGAGCAAAAATAGTCCATGTTTCTTTGTCAACATTGTTTTGAGGTTATGAATGGGATGGATATGAAGCATTATACTAGATGTGGTAGAAGCTGGGTACAAGGAATCAGAACACTACAAAGCAATTTAATTATGTCTTTTTTATTTGATCATTTTACGCATAATTGAAACTATTTCATCCATTACAAGCTTTATGAACCGCTACCTTCTGACTGTCGTACTGAACTTATTTTTGGTTATTTGGAAGAAAATAGTTGTAAGGGCTTTGTGAAAGTAATAAGAGTATCTTTTGTATATGTTAGTAAAAAAGACCAAACTTTAAGCGAGAATAGGCAGACTTTTAGGAGCGACATTGAGCTGCATTGACAAAAAACACTTCCCCTTTCTTTAAATTCCCACAGTTCTTTCCAAAACCATTACAACGCACCCTCAAGCTGCTCATCGTAGCACAATAAAAGATCAGACAACACATCCTCTTTTATTCATTATTCTGTTTCCTGAGCTGTATCCATAATAGAGTCTACATTACCTGTGTGGTCTCAGCCCTGCAGCTCTGTTTCACCAACAGCTGGACTATAGTTCCACTCACTGCTGTCTCATGAATAATTCAACCACAAAAGACATGCCCAAAATATACTATACTCATGTCTTCTGCCAAGTTTTTGACTACAGGCTGTGCAAATGTATCATATCGTATGTACCTGGCAGAGAGTTTACATGCAGGTATAGAAATGAAATTGATTGCACGAGTCCTATTACAACCACACACATTTTTAAATGCCATGTAAATGTAGTATCCCAATTACTCATAATTGCATTTGCACGCCTGGATAGTATTGCCCATTGTTGATGATTTAATCAACAAAGTCAATCGTCTGCATTATAAACATTTCAATTAATAAACTGTGCTATTTCATGTTGCATTTATGTGTCTTTGGGAGGCAGTTATTAAATAAGAATGATCACTAAATACTGTATACCTTTCACTGCACACGGGAAACATGCTATGGTGACTTGGTGAAAGTAAAAGCTGAAAAGACTATAGAATATACAAACATTTAGTGCTACTGACACATTCAGGATAAATAAAGATTCTAATGTAAATGCTCTAATCGTTTAAATGCACATATGATGTCGGTGCATGTAAACTTGGACAAACGTTAAACTCTTGCTTTGGTAGCTGAATCGCGCTTTAAGCATAGTCTGAGTTAGCGCTGCAATAAACGTACTGACAGTGAAGAAAAATTCTCTTATAGCTTCCAATTTCGGAGCACACTTTCTCTTCCATACAAAAAACTTTTTATTTTTTCCCTAAGCCTCTTCCTGTTTGGTTCTACTGTCCTGGCCCTGAGATACCCATTTGTCTGATTGTAGGAGACATGCATACTCCCCAGCAGTTAGGCTCTGCTCAGATCATCTGTTACACAAGCCTCTTTCGCCTCTGTACCTCTCCCCATCCCTCTGCCTTCTCTCGACACTATTTTCTTTTTACTTTTTTTCCCTTCTCGTTCATCTTGTCTTGTGTTGGAGCTTGTCATTCATCAAACAGCCACATCTGTGAGGTGTCAGGCCGCTGTGATGAATGACTGTGATGAGAGAATGCTAAATGAAGGAGGTAATTATTAGAAAAGCCCCGATTGCAGGCGTACTGCTGTTTATTATTTATTTGCCGTGGCTGAGGGCGAAGTGTTCTTATTAGAGGAGTTAACTTGAGAAGTGGTTTGTTCTTTAACTGCGGCAGGATTAAGGACTCCAAATGTGACCTTGTTTCTTTCCAGACAAGCCTTGTTAGTTGTGTTAACTGTTTTTAACCATTTCTTGTTTGTATTTGCTTCTTCAACATTATACAGTTGCATTTGAGGGACTGCACAGTGTGGTTAGTGCCCCTGCCTGTCAGTAAGGAGGTTGCATGGTTCGATAGTTTTGTATGTTTTCTATGGTATCTCTGATTCTTTGAGGTATATGTGTCCTCCCTGTGTTACCAAAGGTTCTTTCCAGGTACTCCAGGTTCCTCGCACCATTCAAAGATGAGCATGTGTGCCTATAGTGAATGCATATAAGTTAGTTTCAGTTTGCTTCAACAGAGTAAACAAGCAACATAAGAATAAGAAATAACATGTCATCCTATCACTTTTAGGGTGCATTGCCGTTCGATGATGACAACTTGAGGAATCTGTTGGAAAAGGTGAAGTTAGGAGTGTTTCATATGCCCCACTTCATCCCTCCAGACTGTCAGAACTTGCTGCGGGGGATGATTGAAGTGGACGCCACAAAACGACTAACGGTAAGTTCTTTTAACAGTGTTTAATTCAGTCGGTGGTAATATACATAGCTACATTTTAGAAATTCACATCAAAGACTCAACTGGAATTTCAACACTACAAAAACACAATCCTCTTAGTTTACCCTTACAAAGTTCTACCTGTACTGTACTGTACTGCTGAATGGACACATGAATTATCTGATGCACATAATCTTGTCAGACTATGCCAATACTTTAAGCGGCTCCATTTAAATGATGATTGCAGGCATTCATAACTCATGTGAGCTTGCAAGTAACTGCTTCATGAATCACCACAGTTGTGCTCCCACAGCCTCAGCGTGCGTCTCAACTGGTCTGGAGGAATGTACGTTTGCTCCTCATTATGCACAATTCATACATTCACTCAATAAAGACCTGAATCAAATCTGCGTTCAATATTTCATATTCATAGTCCACTCCCTGTAGTGTTTGCTAATGATGTTCATGGAGATGAAGCAAAACACATTCAAATGTTATTTGAAGCATCATTTATAGAAAACACAGGGAAATCGGGTCAGGGTTAGACCTTATAGTTCTGATATATGAAGGAAATTAGATGCACATAAAGTGAACAGCAGGCACTGGCCCTGTCTTGCACTGGTTAAGATACTGTACAATATTCAGACGTGGACTTAACCTGGGACACTTTAGCTCAGAATTAGCTAAAAACGGCTTCAAATTCTTAAATAAAACCTAAGTATGATTCATGCAGGGCTTGCTTAGCTATGTACAAAAGGTCCTTGGCCTACACTTGACCTTTCCCCCAAAAATAAACTAAAAATACTAAAAGTCAACTGCAACCTCTATATTTGGATGTCAGAGTTGATTTACGTTGACTGGCGACATGCAAGACGTTGTAACGCCCAAGTCAAAATAGCACAAGTATAAACCTGACTCTAGCCTCTACTATCAGTTCAACCTTGTCTCGTGTTTGCCTCATTTAAGATTCTGTTTCGAATGAATTCAGGAGAGGACTGCTGTTTGTTTGCTGTGTTTGTGTATTCCTGGTGATGCTAGGCCCTCTTCCTGCTCACCTTCTGATCACCTGCACTATAGGAGACGGTTGGTCGAAGATCTTACGAGAGGACATATTGGCTTTGGCCTCGTCCATCCTTTGAATGTTAAAGAGTGAGATAAGGCTGGAGCTAACCCAATGTTCTGATTTTGAAAAACTGCATTCATACATAGTAGGTGTTGGTAAATGTTTTGACCTTGTCTGTATGCAAATCATTCACTGCTGTATATACACCGTGCTGTGCAAATGTTTTAGGGATGTTTAAAGACTGTAGGGGGCTTTCAAAACTTACACTTATATACTGTACATTACTGACGGATAAGTATAGGCTCTTCCCACCTTTTGGTTGTAGACTGCTCACACTAATCCCAGATAGACTTAATGATGTTAAGATCTGGTTTAACTACAAAATGAAGTCTTATTTCTCCTCCTTCCCCTGGCATCTACAGCAACATCAAATCAGTTTGTGGATTACCACTTCGACCAGTAGTCAAGCAAAGTGGCCTCTACAGATTACAGACAACCTACTTTATATCATATCATATGAACATAACACACGGTCAGATAATTATTTGACTTTTTCTTATATTTCATTGTATTGTTAACATTTGCTCAGCATTTAGACAGAACTATATTTTTCTAGTCTGTCCAAACATTCAAGAGGTAAGGGATGGAGACATACAAGACTGATTCTACCTGTTTGGTATTCCACGTATATATTCTGAAGGGCTTATTTTTCAGTTCTGATGAGTGGAGGTCACCCTGAGATCGTCCAGATATGCCTCCAGCACTGTCCTCGACAAAGGGTTGCACACTGTCCGAGCCGCTGAAAGGAGAATATGCTGCCTGTCTGCCCCCATTTCCCTCCTAACATAGCTCTGGGGATGTATGGTAACCCTGCAGAATGTCAAATAGGCCTTTTAGCTGGTACCTAAGAGGAGTTACAGTGAAGAAAACAAGTATTTGAACACCTTGCTATTTTGCTATTTCTCCCACTTAGAAGTCATGAAGGGGTCTGAAATTTTCATCGTAGGTGCATGTCCACTGTGAGAGAGAT
>JAVQKC010100759.1:0-14419 GCA_036025475.1 Philypnodon macrostomus | reverse complement strand
TACAATTGCCCGGATCAATGTGCCAAAATTCACGTGATTTCATTTATGTTCCGCAGGATTATTGGCTCAATAAAAGTGCATCAAAACATGAATTTGTGAATTATTTATTTGTCATTAATCGAAGACGTACCAAACTCAATCCAGTTCTGCATCTTCATAATATGTACCTGTGTGACGATAATATCGCCGTTTCGCCGATATAATTATGGAATCATAGGGTGATTAACAGAGTATATTCTCATAACCCATGGATTATAAATCAAGTTTTATTTGATTCATCATGCACAGCTTGGCCTGCATCTCATCTTATTTTAATATGCTATTTCTTCACTAATTCAATCTGTATGTCTTTGTCACCACAGGCCACTAATCAGACAGACTTGGAGAACTGGGTAACTGCTGTTCACTCTGCCAGTGCCTCACTTTTGGCCAAGCGTCAGGGAAAGGAAGATACAGTACGTTTGCTGAGGAGCCAGGTCAGAGGACTGCTCCAGAAGATCGACATGGACAGCAAGATGAAGAAAATGGCAGAGCTGCAGCTGACTGTGGTGAATGATCCCAAGAACCGCAAGGCTATAGTGAACCAGGTAATGCATTAGCATTTCTATTCTAATGTTAATTTGTTAATTTAATTTGGTAAAAAATAAATATCAATGAACCAGATTTATATTGCACTTTCAAAGCCCTTACAGCTCAAAGCTAAGTGAGCCAATCATTCATTCACAGTCCCAAACTGGTGGTAATAAGCTTACTCTGCAACAACTGTCGTTAGGCAAACTGACAGACATGACAGCCATTCCGCATCTGTGACCAAAAACAAACACATCACCACAATCACATTCATGCGTTCAAAGCAAAGTGTGTAAAGTGTCTTGCTCAAGAACACAACAGCAGTAAGAATGGATCGGAGTAAAATCAAACCTCTATTTTGTTGGAACATCAAGGGTTAATAGATTTAGCCACCACTTTTCCATGGTTTGTGAGTTAACTGACAAAACAGTGCTATATTTTTGTCTGTTCATGGTAAAGTGGCCAAAATGCATCAGTCCCCAAATGCATAACTATAGGAGCCCATGGGAACCGTCTATTCCCAGAGCATCAGATTGGGAATCCAGATGTTTTCTAGTAATGGGCTCTCAACATGTATTATCCTCTTCCTCCTCCGCACAGCCTGAGGGAGGATTTCAAGTACCCAGCATGCCACTGTGGCCCACATACAGCAGATTCCACCCGGGTATAAAGAGCCAATAACCTAAAGCTTAACAACAACACTAATACTTGTATGGGAACAATAAGGGTTTGCAGTGGAGTGTGGGAAAGTGGAAGTGCGGCTCAGGTGGTCAGTGACTTAAAACATGTACAATGCCAAACTGAAATATCAGAGTAACCCTGGTAGCAAACAACTATCTTAATAACACATTTTTTACCTCTGCATGTGCTAAAATATCGACCCCAATTTTGTTACCTCGTTGGTTTGTGTCTTAGCAATAACTACTACGATCCAGAACACCACCTGCATCCAAAAGTTTATGTTCAATTGTGAGATGAGGTAACTTGGGGCCTAATCCAGTCACCAAGATTCGGTAAAAAAAGCAAGTCATTCTTTGTATTAGTGATTTGGGATTAGAACTAGAAGATGCCTGAGTACAATATACTTTTCACAGAGAAATAAGGCACCTTTGCACTCTTGAAATACTTGTTAGTAGAAAGTTTTGTTGCTTGCACCTAGCGACATCCAATTTCCTCTTCTGCAGTGTTCCTCTACTCTAAACCTCTCTATAGATAAGTGCTTTCACACAACTACCATAAATGGAAATAGTGAGCTCTGAACTGTGATGACCAATGGGCTTGTCACCAGGTTTGTAGACTGTGTGCAATGTATCTGCTTTCAATTAGGCAGGATGCCACCTCAATCACAGAGTCAGAGTGGTACGGATCTGCACTGGTATAGGGCGCCCCGGGGCTGATGATAGATTTAAGGTTTCGGTGAAGTTGTCTCACATCTTGGCTGCCCATTTGCCCCCACTCTCACATGCTCTCGCTCTGTGATCAAGTTGCATTAGAGGGCCATATTATGCATTAAGACTTTTTAAGAGACGCGAGAGCAGATGTTTTATAAGGGGGAAATCAGAAAAGATGAGAATCAGGTTGAAGGAAGGCTCATTTCTGTCTGGGTTAATGGCTCTGAGATGCATGTAAATAATTTGTGCTTGCGGTCCAGATGGGATTGTGTTTTTAACTGATGTTTTTGTTTGTGTAAAAGCACTGATTCAGGCCAGTTTCAGAAGGCATTTGACAAACACGGCATAAGCAATTTTAAGAAACAACAAAGATGTTCCCCGGAATAAATGCTCAAATGCAATTTTATGCCCACAGCTATTTTTGAATTTCTCTCTCAATAAAGATGCCAATATTTGACTGTTTGATCCAGATGGTGTGTAAATTAGAAGCGTTCAGGAATCTTGGGACACAAATGCAAGTATAAATAGTTCTGCATGCACTTTCATTTTGTGGAATAGAACAACTTGTTTGCAAAATATATGGTGCCAAGAGTGACGCGTATCATCAGGGGCTTGCCTCTGCACAGCTCTAGTATGGTTAGTACTATTGTTTGGTCTTTTGAAGGTATGTTGCATATGCCTTGGTCTTTCAGTTTATTTCTACTTAGCTGAAGAATGGCAAGAATTACAATCACCTTGAAGACCGTCCAATAAATGTGAAAAGAATCTTCCACTGTTTCATTCCAACTTTCAAAGATCATAGCTATGCTCTGTTTTCCAGATATGTCAATGTCTGACATGCCAAACCCAAGTTCATTTTAAAACTATGAGGATTCCATGCTGTTGTCTCCATGCTCTAAATGTCACTGACTCAAGGTTCGTTTGTCCACCTGCACGGCTATACAAGCTTTTTCACGGCACATTGCACACAGTTTTGCGAGCGTCCATGGTGATTTGTGTGCCCCATCTTTGTTTAAGTCAAGGGTTCACAAAAGCACCGCCCGCCCCATTGCTTGCTTGGTGCACATGATGGGACATGGTGCACTGTTGTAAATTAACTCACAGTGTAGAGAACCATTAAGCCAGTTGTTATAGGGGGGTTGTTTAAGTTGAGTGTTCTCATTAAAAGTAGTCTCCAGCCAACCGACTAAGCACTTTCCTTAGGCTTACATATGCAAACAACAAGGGGGAGAAAGCTGCTATAAATTGTGTGTGAGAAGTGTTTTTAAAGGTAGCCTGTACAATATTGCAAGGCTTTCTATACGTGCATAAAAATAGGCCTAAGGATTTACGGTGTATGGAGTCACCACTTTGTTAGATATGCAGTCACTCCGGCTATCAACCAATTTTTGCACCCTCCCAAGCGCCAACATCTGCAAGCAATTTCACCTTAATGGAAAGGCCTTTGCTGACCCCGGATTGCCACATCAACCTCCCCCACTTTCCCCTAAAAATGTTCACTAATTTATATATAAAACCTCTGCTCCAGATATCCTATTATAAAACACCTCTTTTACAGATCCAGCAGTGGGAACAGAATTTGGAGAGGTTCAACATGGATTTGTTCAGGATGCGCTGTTACCTGGCCAGTCTACAAGGTGGAGAGTTGCCAAACCCAAAGAGCCTGTTAGCGATTGCAAGTCGACCCACCAAAACCACCCTGGCCCGCTTGGGAATCTTCTCTGTGTCCTCATTTCATGCATTGGTAAGGAGTCTAAAGTGGATATTGAGGATTTCTATACTGTTTCTTTCACTTTCCAAAATAGCAAATGAATGTGAGACTGTTTGTGTATGCCCTGCAATAAACTGGCCAGTGTGTACCCAGCCCAAGGCCCAAGTAGTGGCTATAGGTTCCACCTACAATGACCAACATGAATAAAATGTAGTAGATAAATGAATGAATGCTTGCCCAGGTTCTTTTGTGGACTTTTATATACATTGTCAACCTACAGTAAAAAAATCTAATTAAGATAACCTGATAAGATGGCATTTTTGACTTGAACACGATGGCATTGCTGATAAGTGTGTCTGTATAGATCTGCTCCAGAGATGAGGCCACTCTCCGGAGGCGTTCATTGTCCCTGACCTGCCGACAACGAAAGAGAGGCTTGTTCTCTTCCCTCAAAGGCCTTGACAACCTCACCAGGCGAGGACGAGACAAGAGGCCATCTGCGTCACAGGTACACCAGCAGAAAATTGCAGGACTATGAATACAAAGCTGCTGATGTAAACAGAGCCAGCATATAGCAAGTGGTTATTATTTTTCAAAAGACATAATCAAGTATATTTTTATGTATGTAATTTCACGTAGATGAATAGTTTGGAACAACAGGTTGCACCTTCTAGAGTAGACTACTCTTTGATTAGAAAAGAAATAGTATACTATATGGTTTACAGCAGTTATCAAATCAAATAAGAAAAAAAAAATTGTTAGGAAGTGTGAGTGTTACCTTTCATCTAGAAGCACTTCACAAATGCATCGTCACTATCTTGCAATGAGATATCACAAACATTACTCAGATCTACAGGAGACTAGGAACTCAAATATTGTAGTTGAAGGTAAATGTTCTATATATACACTCTTGTAAGTGTAAAATATACACTAAAAGTTTTTCAACTAAAAATGTTACCCTATATTGCAATGGTAAAGAATCTTTTCTTTAATCAAGTTTATACTAACAGTGTATAATGGGTTTTAACACTATAATAGAAAAAACAGCTCAATATACTGTGCAGTAAACTAATTAGCAGTCACTTAAACCAAGAAGGTCTTACATTTTGTGTCAAATCCTTGAAAACACTATTTAGTCTGCAAAGTGACACAGTATAATCTCCCCCGAATCCCTGAGTAATAAAACTCTTCAGGTGGTCTGGATTAGCCCAATTCTTAATTCTGGGCTCACTGCACGTGTTCAGCAACAGCATATCCACCACAGCCACCCTAACCCTATTACCACACTGAATCCATTAAGGCTATAGAGGGATATGATATTTAGCCCCAGTGTGCATATTCATTAACTAAACAACCACAAAAAAATAACAGTTTATTGCTCACTTACTTTGCCTGTGCACAGTTGAGAGAAAGCTGCCTTCAATCAACACTTTGACTATGATCCCCCTGAAGTTCATTCTATTAATTACAAGTACACAAGCTCTCGCCCCCATGCCAATCCCTTATGAAGTTTACAGTGCAAACCTCCCGTCATTTGAGACACATGAGATTGTTCCTTACTCAGTGCCGTGGGGCAAGGGGAGCTGAAATACTGTCTCAGGTTAGTAATTAGTCCCATGAAAGCTGCTTATTTATTGATACGGGAATCCACCACTCATGCCCCTTGTAGGCGCCACCCTGGAGAATACACTGCTCTAGGTGGTCTATTTTCAGAAACAGAACAGGAAATGCAAGCCTTTTATGGAAGCGCAGAAGGAAAACATTGTCTTTTTATTAGATCTTCATGTTGATGCTGCGAAGCCAGCGTAGTTTGTGGGTTAGAGCTGTTAAAAGCTAATCATGCTCCCCCGCTAAGTGACATCTAACTGCTTACAAAGTGTTCCGTGTCCCGATTTCTTCTGCCCTTATTTTGCTCATCCATCAAGTCAGCCCGGCTCTGATACTGCATTTGTCTAGCAGAAATATGTGATATTATTTTCTACGGGGGAACTCCTGCCAGCCAGCCAGGCAGCTCTAATGAAGCCCAGTTGTGATTCACAGTGCAGAAGGCTGAGGTGGCGCTGTAGCACAAGCATGAATTATTAAAAGCCATATGTGGTGGATGGCATTCTCTATACTCCCATACACAGCCCCACAGACACCGGCAGATGGCAGGTGTAAAGATGCTAAATATTAAAAAGCTTCCCCTTTCCTCTCAGGTCATCCTCACCTCAAAGGCTTCCTTAGTGTTTCAGATTTGATAGGCGGTCTTTCCTCTCTGTGCTGTATGTGTTCACTTTATTCGGTAGGTAGATTCTGTACCTAATAAGGTGGCATCGGTGTTTTTGTTTCAACAGCCCATCACTTGGTTTTATGTTTTGATGTTTTTGGTGCTCACAAGATATGTATTCTTGTACATCTTTGAGACCAGCCTGTTTGTTGTAACTAACAATTCAATAAGTGTACCTAATGAGGTATCAGTGCAAGTATATTCTATTAACCCTCCTAGTGTTAAGTCTGATTTGGACTCTTAACGCTTCAGCTATTCCCCCAAAACTCTTGTTACCATCTTAGGTTTTTTCTTCTTTCTCTCTCCTTTTGCCAGGACCTTGTTTCCTCCCTTCTTTTAACTTAAACACATCACTCTTGTTTCACCCACTATTTAATCTTAATTTCCCCCTCAAGTCTTCTTTTACTACTTTTTCCTGCATCCGCTCAGAAACATCAGAGTGTTTGCTGGCAGCCTTTGTACCACAATTTCCATATACTGACTCATCTCTGTTGACTTAAACCTAAACCCCATTTACCCCTACCACACTGTTTTTGACAACCTAGCCCTAAAGTCAAGCTCTTCTCTCTTTCCTTCCTCCTTGTTTTTACCTATCCGTAGATGTGTGTGAGTCGCTGATTCCATCAGCTGTGGGAACTAGGCCAGGAAGGTCTAAGGATTTGTGAGAGGCTTTCTAAATTTAGTATACAGAGAAAAAGCAGCTCCGTTTACAGGCAGTTTATAAATGTATAAAAGTGCTGGGGAGGGAGAGTTACAGAAGGGTCAGAAATAGGGGTTGTGTGCTCTTGGAAAAAATGCGGAGAGGTAATCCTTGTGGGCAAATCCTTAGTTAAGTTGTGATCTTCTCATTATCCCTTCCTTACGGTAGCTAACAAGGAATTTAGCTTTGTGGATGTTCACAGTGTTTTTGCCATGGCAAGATAGAGCTAGTTTATTTTTATTCATGTATTTATCTTCTGCATTAGGAGTCGCAAGTAACTGGGGCCAAGCCTAGGAACTATGGGCCTTAGGAGGGCTACATCCTTATCAGAGACCAGTTAGTCGCAAGTCTGACACAGTAACATACACTGACAGAGAACCATTCACTCTTACATTCATTCACTAGGGGCAATGAATTAGCTTCCACATGCATGTCTGGGTGGTGGGAAAATGTACCTGGAGAGAACCCACATACATATAATGATTGCAGGATGATTCTGGCTTGTGCATAGTTAATCCTTGTAGCCCCCCTGCTTTATACCACACAGCGATTTTAGCCTTAGGGAGCAACTTTGAGTTCATGAGAGAACAAGAACTTCTATTTGTGTTATCAGCTTGTCACCACTGATGCCTCTTTTGCCCAATGACAAAATATCCCTTGCAATAACCCGGGCTTGAGTGAGCGGCAGAGTCACACCGCCAAATAACGGATGGCTTGCTGTCACCACCGTGTTATAGACTTGTTAAAGCCCTCGTAGGCATCTACAAGCAGACGAGCTTAGCCCCGCGAGCACACACACAGCATCTGCCAGCGCGAGACACCTTTCAATCACTTGGAGGAGACCGGGGAGATCAAATGAAGCAAAAAGGGGAAGGTTTTCCAACACAGGCCGGAGTTAGAAAATAGCAGTGCATTTTTTTCTAGTTTTGAATTAGTCCAGGTTTAAACATGGGTTAGACTTGATTGAGTCCAGGTGGTTTTGTCCAGTTTAAGTTTTGGCTTAGTCCTGGTTTAGTCTTGATTTAGTCCTGTTTGTGTTTAGTCCTAGTTACCGCTTATGTCCTGTCCACAGTAGTGCTGGTATGTCGGCTGAATGTTAAATTGTAAAAAAAGGATAGGCTAATATTGCAGCATTTATATTTTGTAATTTCAATTTTTCCCTGCAGCCATGGTGTCCACAGCCATTTCCCACTTTCAAAGCCAGTATCAAAGCGTTTACTCACCACATGTACTTTTTAATTAGCTACAGAATGGTACCACATGTATTTAATATTGTTGGCGGTCCATTGCTAAAACACTTATGAGTCAATTAGCACGGTGCCCCTGTGTCTACCCCTCTGAATATATGTCTTGTTACTTTCAGATCTTTGATGGCGACAGTGTGGGTCAAGCGTATGCCCTTCCTCCTATGAGCTCTGAGGTGAGTGCCCCCCATTGCACGATATATCTTTGAAATATTCTCCTGCCATCTGTCGATATCATCCTGTGGTAGCATTTTATGAGTTGGATTTTCATTTTTAGCATGAAACAGCCTTGGAAGAAACCGCTTGGCTTTTATTATGACCTCTGATGGTTATAAGGCTTTGATAGTGACCGCTGTGAAGATATTTCAGACATGTGTATTAGTCGTTCAGCATCAAAGAAG
This sequence comes from Philypnodon macrostomus, assembly GCA_036025475.1. NCBI lineage: Eukaryota > Metazoa > Chordata > Actinopteri > Gobiiformes > Eleotridae > Philypnodon > Philypnodon macrostomus. The sequence goes on along the minus strand of JAVQKC010100759.1, from coordinate 6,133 downwards.
AGAATCCTTTTATGTCTGTAGGTACAAGATAAGAAATAGCTTCTAACAAGAACTTTACTGCCCCGAAAACCATGTCTAATTCAGGTGTTGACATGGTTCCTAAACACTACACATCTTTCTTTAGTGATTCTAGTCTACCAAAATTCTGAATGGTCTTGCTATTTGAAAGCTTTGGGCTGATTTGTTTGTTGGCTTTTTTGATAATTAGATTAAGATTAGTAGTTAATAGGCCAAGGAAGAACTTGATAAGTGGTTGGTGTGGATCCAAAACACCTTCTAGATTCAATTTAGATATTAACTCCATCCACAAGGGGTCAGTAAAGGATCATAGGATTATTTTTTGTTGTGGCCCATTGTGTGATACAGTGGCTTAGCGGAAACAGAGAATTTACCCCTGAACTAGAAGACTCCCAGTGTGAATCAAGGTCTGATGCAAGATATTTTCCTCTCAATTACCTTTAATGCTTCATTTTATTAATACGACAGAAATAGGAATGAATAACATGAATCTCATAATGCAAGCCAGTGGTGAATGTGGCTACTGTTAAAAAGCAGTCATTGTAGCAGTCAGGCCTAGAACATAATGAGATCTAAGAGCAATTTGGGTGAAAACAGTGCAGGCTTTCACTGGGTTAACACTTTAATCATGCCTTAATTGCTGTAGCCTCCTTGTGGCTGAATACTGGTCCTTAGTTTTGTCCAGACGGTGACTGTAAGAAAAACAGCACATCAACAGAATCCATTTTGATTTAGTGGGGATTAAGACGTTCAGGGCGGGAAGTGGGGCTAGTCCAACGCGATTGATTTTTGTCGACACATATAGTTCCTTCTATCAGTCCTGATGACTTTGTCTGTTGTCCTACTTTGGTCTCAAATCCCTGGAAATACACTATTAAGCAATCATTTTCAGTTAATCCTTTTGAAGTGGAGGGGATGTTTGTATATGTCTTCATATACAGTATGTATGTCCCGTGCGCATCCCAGTAGTGACCTGCCAGATGCTTCTGCTGCCTGCCTAGTGTGAGGGGTTAATTTAATGGATTTAACAGTATAAACATCCAGGCCTGACTCAGTTACAACTGGTTTTCAGCAGGTTTCTGTTCTGGTTCAAAAGAATTCCATACTTTCATACAAGAAATGTTTACAACAAACAACACATACACTGCACATTCATAAAAGTACATATACAAGATAATGGTTACAGGATTAGCTGTCAAGCAAGAAAAGTCTACTGAGGGGACAGCAGCTTGCTTCTATAACATGAGATAATATTTATTTTAGTTTCTGTGAAAACAAGATATTGGTCAAGGTGTAATCTAGGCTTTCATGTGACGCTTGTTAATGTAAATCTACTTTGCTTGCCAGTGTTAAAAAGTACCAAATTTGTAGGAAAATCTGTCTGAAAATACAACTTGGCCATTGTCCAGGGTGTACCGCATCATGAGGGAGAAAGGATTTTATTTAGATAATACTACTTTAAAGATTTGACTACCAACAGCCCTGCGTATATCCTTTTTAGGTCACACACTATAAATCCTAGAAGGTTCTGAGGCCAGCATTATTTACAAAACCATGCATAGCCTTTCTTCAACGATGTCATCTACTGCTCAGGTTTAGTGGCATCTGAGCGGAGAATTAACTGCCCAACTGTGTGTTTTATGTCTAAGGCAATTCCTGCGGATTGACAGTTGTAAGAACAGGAGGGCTGGATATAACAATAATCCACTGTTTTTTGGACACAAAGCCCTGAAGTCTGTCTGCTACACAACCTTGAACATTCTCATCAGTGGCTCTAAGAATGAAATACCACTCGGTTCACCTGCTTCCCTTTTTACTTTAGAAAGAATTACTGTGTGGTGATCACCCCAGCCCTGTGATCTCCAACATACTGATCCTTCTTTCTGTGTCACCACCTCTCGCCACACTCCACTGCCCATGAATACACACAATGTTGCCCGTCTCAAGCTGGACTGTAAAGGAACAAGTGCCAGGGCCTGCCTCCAAATTGGCCTCACCATTGTGTAGTAGAAAATGGGAAATTATGGCTAATGCAGTTTTAATAGGTTCACTGGCCACTGTATTAGAGAGAACTTGAACCTAATACAGTGGTCCCTGGTGTGGTCTTCTGCACACCTTAATGGTTATCTGAGCTAATGTCGCTAATGTTTCTATAGTAATAAACCAACCTTTTCTGGCATCAACAAAGCATTTTTGCCCACAGAACTGCCACTCACTAGATTGTTTGTCCACCTGGCACCAAAAACCATGCTGTGTCTAAAGTCCTTTTTTCATTCTGATGCTTAGTTTGAACTTCAGCAAATCTGCATTGGGCATAGAGCATGTGCATGACTCAATGACTCAAAAGGCTGGATACAAATTGATTGGCCAATTAGCTATTCACTAACAGGTGCATTGGTCTACCTAATAAAGTCCCCAGTGTATGGTTCATTTGTGATATTTATGTTGCTAGGTATGTATTTTTTTCTGCTTATTGTAATACATAGATAGCTTCTACAGTCATACATGCAACATTAAACCACTTTTGACCAAGCCTCTTTGACTATGAATACTTACAGTATCAACCATCTGCCTTTGCTTGTACTTTGTTGCCTGCTTCTGACTCATTTAGCATTGGTGTGTTGTGCTAAGTGCTGCACTATCTCTGACTTTAGCTTGTCCCTTAGGCCTTTTGTTTTGGTTGGGCGGAAAATGGACTTTCTTCCTCCAGAGATGATACATTAGCCCGGCTGAAAAAGACCGAAAAACTCACATAGACATTAAGCCATTGCTCTCAATTTTGCATAATGCATTTCAACCATATACCCAGATCTATTCACACAGTCAATTATCACGCGTCTCTATAAGCTCATATTGTCAAAGTGCTGAATCACTGGCCTCTTTGGTGTTCCCCAGGCTTAGCAATTGTGGCTTCGTCTTCCAGAGACATGGAGTCGCAACCAAAACCCCAAACCCACCCCCAGAGCTCTGAGTACCCCTTGCCTTAATACCCAGTCCAAAACCTCAGTGTTAGTACCAACAAATAATTACCTTTTAAATGCTTGACTTTGAAATAAGATAACCCCTATTTATTGCACCACGTTTGCCTTTAATGGCTTGTGGCTTTGCGTATTGAGTAGTGCCTATATCTCTAAATGCCTGGGCCTCTAGATCATGTGTACATGGTCATTATGGAGGCTATTATTTGAAAACTGCAGTCTATGTTGTCAAATTAATTTCTGAAAGTCTAATTCTTTGACGTCTCCAGCTCTACGGCTTGATCCATGGCCAAGCATTTAGACTAATGGAGTTGTATTGATTTGTGGGCCATAATTCAACGTCTGTCACATTTACTCCTTGGGCCCCTCCCACTCCCATGTTTACTTCCTCCTTCGCCTGTGCACTCTTTACCCTTTTATTTACGTTTATCTTTACAGAGGCTGGACGTCCTGAGCAGCATCTACTCAATGTCGCCTCCTGAGGGTGGAGCGTGGGACAGCATGGCAGATCTGCTTGTGTGTGTCTACATGCCAGACAGTTTCACAGTCCAAATTCCTGTAAGGAGGGACCAGACAGCCTCTGACCTTCTGACTGTGGCATGCAAGGTTTGTTCACAAAGGATTCACACAGCCACACAAATGCTAGGAGAAAATTGAAAAGCTGATAATACATATACTTTCTGTTAAATTTATTAGGCAGACATGTACCTAATAATGTGGCCCTCATTGAGGTCTTCTTTTGCTGTTCTATAGTCTTATATCTCAAACTGTTTTTATTATTCTTATGAACCATTATCTGAACCCTAGGCCAGTCAGTATAGTGCTCAGGCAATTGGTTATTTGGTTACTGACCACAGTCCCTATTTGACTGTGGACTGCATGTAACTACAATTCTGCATATTTTTCTTCCTAGGGTGCTACGTAACATCTACTGACATTTGAGATACACACACACACCACAGTCCCATTGGGTGCAGCCATTTTGTTTAGTGCAAATTTCTCATCACAAACGTGTAAAGCCTGTGAATAATTCACGCCTGGGCCATGCTGCAGCTGTTGTGTGAGGCACCGTTGTGTGAAATATGCAAAAAGATTGTCAGTACATGCACAGATCTGAATATTGCTTTGTGTGTGTGTGTGTGTGTTAACAGGTGAAACAGCTGGACCCTGGTCAGCACTGCCTAAGACTGCATAGGCAAATAGAACAGGAAGTGGAGGTCAGATATGTGTCCTCTGATGAAATCCTGGATGACTTGGTGAGGACTCAGATTTCAAGGAGACACTCTATTATCTAGTTAGTGTGGTTTTGCTGATTTGTTTAATGCCGGTCGTAGGTCAGTGATCAGCTGGAGGTGGTGCCTCTGAATGTGTTTACTCTGCACATGAGCAAGCTGAGCAGCGCTGCAGATTTTGGTGAGTCAGCTTTAAATTGATCTTTTGTTCTAGCTTTATGTTAAGTTATGTACATTTTAATCCCTTTTTGGCTCTTAACAGGTTTCGCAGTAACAGGCCACATAGATGGTCAGAAGAACAGCCGGATCTTTGTCAGTGAGGTTCTTCCTGATGGGCTTGCCTACCGTGAAGGTGCTAAACTGCCCATTGTGTTGAAATCATTGCAGAGACGTGTGTTTCCAGTAGGGCTGTCAGTGTTACTGCGATAACGCATGCAATTTGCCAAAAATAATGAATGCGTTATTGATCAATTAACGCAGAATAATCGCAATAATGTTTTGGCCGACATCCTCCTCTGTTTGACAGAACAGAGGAGAGTGGAGGGAGAAAGTGGGCCGTAGCGAGAATGACCCTTTCCAAACGAAGCCTGCAGTCAGAGAGTGAGCGACATAGAATGCGTGGAGAATCACATAAATTACTAAAAACTATTGACAGTATCAACAGTGTTCAGTTTGTAAAGACATGCTACAGACCTTATCTTCAAAACTGTTTTTATTTGACAAAAATGATCAAATCTTATATTTGCAGAGAAATAGCTGATTCAGTATATGTCCATTAAAAAGAATAGGCGATATACATGAGGCCCAACACGGTTTGATTCTCTCACAATACATCTGCTGTAGTTTCACAAAAAAAACCAGAATTCAGTCAATTCAGTCTGCAGTCCCTAAAAGGCCCAGTGTAGAGATGAGGAAGTAGCACTGTGACTGTATGATGCAAGCAGCAATAGAAGCTTTAAGGGGCTAGGGGTGGTAGCTCGAGGTGGGGCCCCACATAAAAAATCTAATCAAAATATATATATATTGTGATTAATTGTGATTAATCACAGCCCAAAGGTGTGATTAATTTGATTTAAAAAATAATTGATATTTTCCAGAAAACATAATAATTTAGCGCTGTAAAAACACACTGCATATGACATTTTAACTGAAATTTTGAATTGGTAATTATTTCAACTTAAGTAACTTCTAAGTGCACATACAGTGTTATGCCTATTTGAAATCTGTATATTCTAAAACAGCAATTTAAATGGTTGTGTGGCTTTTCTATTTTTAAATCTGGATTTCCCATAGGTTTGCGTCCAGATGATGAGATTCTCGTCCTGAATGGCCAGTATGTCTCTGGTCTAGACCTGGCTCTGATCCAGACACTGTTCTCTGAGCAGGACCTTTACTTGAGCCTGAGGCGGGATGTCCCACTTCCATCTTCCACCTTCAACCACATGGCCCCTCCCACCAAACATATGCCCAAGCACCACCGTGCCAAGTCCTCCTCAGGTAAATTTATGCAAAACAAAGCCATTTACGTGAATAGGGTGAGTGGCAGACACGAAGATATCAATCCAGTGACAGACTGTTTTTCTGCACTATATTTTTCGTAACTAAATGGAAGTGAGTTGGAGAACTTCTCAAGGGGCCATAGCATGACAGATGGTGAGATAATGAAAGACTTACAAAAAAGGCATAGAAGTAGACTGTTTTGTTGGGAAATCATTGTTAGTATTTAGATTTCTTACAAATTCATAAAATATCTTAATTATTCAATTTTTATGTACATACACCAGTCTAATTATATCGGCGAAAACAGCGTGTCGCCGATATTATGGAATCACGTCGGTGCGCGTCCGCGTCCGCGTCCACGTCCGCGTCCGCAGATCCTAGCTGTGAACGCGATAACTCAAAAAC
>JAVQKC010100749.1:0-11907 GCA_036025475.1 Philypnodon macrostomus | reverse complement strand
AAATACCTAATGTTGTGGCACCTCGGAGCGTTTATTTGTTCTGCTTCAGTTCTTCCACCTCGGTCAGTTCAACAGAAAACACATGTTCATCAGAAGAATGTCCAATATGACTCTTTCATATGTCACTGATCTGGAGTATGGTCCTGACACGGATCAATGCCTCAGGACGTCCACACACTGTCCACAAGCTTCAGTCAGATCCTGGGATACTTCCTGTGAACTCTGAGGAGCCAGTCAATAATAATAATGCAACAATCACGCTTCATTGTATTGTTGGGAAATTGCTGCGTGGAAATGATATGTGGGCAGTGAGTTGTATAAATGCGGTGAGATAATGAGTGTAATGGAGCCACGCCCTAGAACTGTATATATAAGGTGATCTGGTTTCAACATTTGCTCAGGTGTCTCTCTCTCCAACAGTGCTCAGTTCATCTCAGGTGAGTTTGTAATGAGAAGATAATTAAATTATTTGTGTTTTTTGTTAATTGTACTAAAGGATTTTTGCGTTTAAACAGGTCAGACAGCGGACCCACGATGAAGACATTGGTAATGTATTCACAATGCTCGACATAACTGGAGAAAACCAAGGACCTCACAGATTTATTATTCTGTAGTGGACCATATGAAAATGATGTTGGCGTAGATCATTATTTTGTTATTATTTCAGCATAACTTTAAGGTCCTCTGTGTGCTGTGTTGAGGTTTTAGAGTGAGGGAAGGAACCGTTTAACCAATCACAGCCTTCCGCAGGACAGGAGCGCTCTGATTGGTCAATACATCCATTATTTATTAAGAACTAGAATCTATCAGGAACAATGTGAAGGAGCTGATGTTTTATTTCAAAATTCACAGCTTAAACACAACTTTTTTTTATTTTTGGCTTGCGTACCGTACTTCCTGGTTTGTGTGAGACCGTGATAGAGGGGAGAGGTATAAGGAAAGGGGAGTGTATCATTCAAACTTTTTTTTTTAGACACTTAACGCTTTTATAGTCACACAATCAGGTAGAGCAGGTTTCAATTGCCCTTGTTTCTCCACAGGTCGGCCTATTTACCGTTCTGGTTGCATCCCAACTTGTGGGTGAGTTGTCGTTTGTTGAACATTGGTTACTTATGTACAACACTCACTAAAATGCCAACGTGTTTCATCAAACAGTAACTGGGGGCAGTGCCGCTTCAACGGGGGACGCCATTGCTGCGTGAGTGCCTTAACATTTCTACTGTAACTGTGTTGGATTCTGAGCCATGAAACTGTGGAATGTATTTTCTAAAACAGATCCCACACCACCACAGGCGTTGTCTGTAAAAACACAGACCAAAGTAAAACAAAGATGTGCATTGATGATAAGGTCCGCCTGATGTGCCCCGTGGATTTCTGCCATCCAGAAGGTCTGTCTGTGGACTCCTGTTCTAGTATCTGCTCTGCTATACTCTACAGCCCTTTTACACTGATCTGGTGCTGGTGATGGTGATGGTGCTGGTGATTGTATTGGTGCTGGTGCTGGTGCTGGTGATTGTATTAGTGCTGGTGCTGGTGATGGTGATGGTGCTGGTCTATAGACCCCTTAAACATTTGTAAACAAAATAGTCTAAATTCTGGAATGGAGGCAACTGGAGGCAAGACCATAATACATTTTCAATGGAGAGATTATAATTAGCCACAAAATATTGCAAATGAAACCAGTCCTAACTGACAAATTTAAAATATGTTGCCACGGTGACTGAGATGTATGGAACACAGGGTTCTACCCTGGTCCTTGTTCAGTGGAAAACTAGACTAGTGCTAAGAAAACTGACAGAACTAGCCCAGAACCAGCCCAGAACCAGCCCAGAACCAGCCAAGAACCAGCCAAGAACTAGCCCAGAACCAGCCAAGAACCAGCCAAGAACCAGCCCAGAACCAGCCCAGAACCAGCCAAGAACCAGCCAAGAACCAGCCAAGAACCAGCCAAGAACCAGCCAAGAACCAGCCAAGAACCAGCCCAGAACCAGCCCAGAACCATCCCAGAACCAGCCAAGAACCAGCCCAAAACCAGCACTTTGGTGATAGTACTTGGTTTTCAAGCTTTTCCATTATTATCACGAGATTTTCTTTTTGAGGTTTTAATACAAATACTGCCATTGTTACAGTCTTGTATCGCTTCAGCTTGGCCTCAGGTATTTTCTCGGGACATTACTAGTGCCCTGGCTTGACTATAGATCTATGGGCCATCAGCCAATGTAAGTGCAAATCAAAAATGTTCACTCATTTTCTTTGTTGCAGGCTGCTGGACCGATTGGTTTGACAGAGATGACCCCACAGCAACAGGAGACTGGGAGACCCTCAAAAACCTTTACACTGAACATCCTGGTAAGATCTGTGAACGCCCCCTACAGATCGAAGTCCAAACTACATCTGGAGACAGTGTAGCCTCAACAGGAGATGTGATTGCTGTGTAAGTGTGCTATCACAGTAGAACATTGGTATTGTTTCTTAATCCTAACGATTCATATTCTTTCCGGACAGTTCTGACACACACACTGGTTTTGTATGTCAGAACTCGGACCAATCAGGATCCATGTGTCATGATTACAAAGTCCGTTTCTACTGCCCTGAAGAGTTCTGTCATCCAAAGGGTATGTCTGGTACTCAAACTGACTAACATAATTATTATTTTACTCCAGTCCCTCCTCTGGGCTCTACAGCAACATGGTAAGTCACCCAAACTCTGACTGGATGTTGCTGTAGAGGCCGGGGAATGGATGAAAGTTGCTTATTGGTCATTATTGGACATTTTAACAACTTTACATAATTTAAGTCACAATAATAAGTAACATTCTTTTGTGCCAGGCTGCTGGACTGAATGGTTTGACAGAGACAACCCCAGCGGCACAGGAGACTGGGAGCTGCTCAGTATATTGGTCGATGAGAACCCAGGAAATATCTGCGAGAATCCGCTTCAAATCGAGGCTCAAACTACATCAGGAGACAGTGTAGCTTCAGCCGGAGATGTGATTGCTGTGTAGGTCTCTTTGACAAGTTTCTGTTTATATTCCATACGCTCAATCCATTTGCTTTACGTCAACAGAAATGATGCAAGCAATGGTTTTGTCTGTCAAAACTCCGACCAATCAGGAAGCACATGTCATGATTATGAAGTCAGATTCTTCTGCCCTATTGACTTCTGCATGGAGAAAGGTAGAGTATGTTGGTATGACAGCGCCACCTGTGGCCACTCACTACATTACCATGATTAAAGCCAGACTATTTGGTACATACTGTTGTCTGTTACAGGCTGCTGGACTGAGTGGTTTGACAGAGATAACCCCAGTGGGACCGGAGACTGGGAGAAACTTGAAGATCTTTACGATGAAAACCCAGGAAAAATCTGTGACAACCCTCTAGAGATCCAAGTCCTGACTACATCTGGGGACAGTGTAGCCTCTACAGGAGACGTGATTACTGTGTAAGTATATTTGCAGGATTAGCCGTGGCATTTGAATGTAAATAAAACTCTTAAACTCTTCAAAGATCTGACCCACACACCGGCTTTGTTTGTGAGAACTCTGCTCAATCAGGATCCATGTGTCATGACTATAAAGTCCGCTTCTTCTGCCCTGAAGACTTCTGCAGTCCCAAAGGTATGTGCATCTGTGAAGGTGTGCTTTAGGCTCACCCTTTAACATTTTTCTAACTGGCTTTGGTTGTGATACCAGTGTGCTGGACCAAGTGGTATGACCGAGACAACCCCAGTGGTGTTGGAGACTGGGAGCTCTTGAGTGACCTGAGGAATGAGTATCCAGGACAGATCTGTGAAAGTCCTGTTGACATTGACGTTCAGACCTTGGACACCAGCGCCCCCGCTGCCTCCACCGGACAGGCATTCTCTATGTACGTTCATTAACATCTCTTTTATCATCTCAGATCATCAGTATTATAAAAGACACTAACATTATTTGAACTATACATTTTCAGCTTAAACCCAACTCAAGGATTTGCCTGCATTAACACGGATCAGAGTGACCAGCGTTGCCAAGACTACAAAGTCCGCTTTGGCTGCCCCTGCCCCTGAATCAAAACAACTCAGAAAGAAATATTCTGTTGTATAATTCTGTTTGTAAAGAATGTTCCTAGACCTTTTTGTGTAGAGGATGCATGACTTTTTCTTATATGTTCAAACAGATACTTGATGAATGCAGGTTTTGTTTATATTTGTCACATATCTCACATGTAATAATGTATGTAGCACTGCATAATAACATTTCGAGTTGATTTAAAACATAACTAATACATAAATAAAATTATGATTTTCAATTGAATTTGTGGTTGTGATTAAATAAAACATATTGGCGTGATCTTGCAGATGAGAATAAGCAACTGTACTTTAGTATTCATAACCACCAGAGGGCACTCTAATCATGTTATATGTTACTGCAGAGCAACGTCTTATGTGGATGGATATGGATAAAAACTCAAACCCACACTGCACTGTTTTAAGCGGAGCAATTTACTGTTTTCTCCTCCTGGTCCATCTCTGTAAGCTCTGTTCAGGAGTTAAAAGGAGAATAATTGCTGTGACTGATCATACTTCACCTCAGTGTACTCTGTATTTTGTGTTTTGTACAGTTATAGTTGTATTCTTTATTTATTGTATGTTTAAACCTGCTTGTTTTACGTTTGCACCAGTATTGGATATTGTGTACATCTGGTGATTGTGTACGTCAACACATGTCTAGGCTCCTGTGAGAGGAACACTTCATCTCAGATAATTATATCGACGAAACAACAATTTTATGAACGCAATAACTCAAAAAGTCTTTGCTGGATCTTTCTCCACTGTTGCACACAGGTACATATCATGAAGATGCAGAACTGGATTGAGTTTGGTACATCTAGATTTTTTTCCAATGTTCCTTTTTTAATTATTTTATAATAACAATATTTCAATTCACTGCTCAGGTTTGCAGCTCTCACCTCTTTGAGGACCTTTAGTCTTCTGTGTGTCCTGGCTGCACTGTTGGTCGTCGTGGAGAAGGCCCTTTCAAGAGTCACAGGTATTCAACATAGAACTGTAAATTGATGTATAGGCTTTCTTGGATAATAATAATAATGTTTGTATTTTGGATTTTGCAGGAGTTGCCTTGTCATGTAGCATGTCAGAAAGGTAAGGCACATTTAAGTTAGCATCAAAAACTGGACTGTATCACAACCTGCCTGCTTGATTCAATACATTATTTCCATACAAACTGGTTGTTAGGGATTTGTTTGGTGAGGTTTGTGCAAAATACAAATACGTTCATTCATCATACTCACATTCTATTGACAATGACATAAGGAAGAACACTGGTCTACAGAGCAAGTTCTCGGGTGTTAAGACGGACAGCGCTGAGATATGTACTGGTCAGGAATCCAGAAGTCCTTGCTTTAACGGTCCTCGGCCTCTTGTGAGAAAGTAGAGGGATAAAAAGAGTGCAGTTAGTATCCTTTTATTTATATCGGCAAATTACGTCAGTTTCAACATTTGCACACAGGTACATATCACCCGAACTGTATCGATTTGGGTACTTCTTCGATGAATATTAATTAAGTAATTAATTAATTACGGGCCAAAACTGTGAACACAATAACTCAAAAAGTCTTTGCTAGATCTTTTTCTACAGTTGCACACAGATACATATAATGAAGATGCAGAACTGGATTAAGTTTGGTACATCTTCGATTAATAACAATTAAATAATTCACAAATTAATGTTTTGATGCACTTTTATTGAGCCAAAAATCCTGATGAACATAAACGAATTTTGGCACATTGATCCGGGCAATTGTATACTGAATGTACATAGGCACATTACAGAGGTCAAATTAAAAATGCCTCTAACTTGCACATACTTTGCCCGATTAGGCTCAAACATGAAATACCTAATTACCCCCCTTGCCCTGAACACATCTGACAAATATGATGGCAGTTACCTCTATAGTGCCCCCTATAGACTGAAAGAAGAATGTAGTTTTAGGGATTTTTCAAAATTTGGCAAAAACATTCTTCACAAACATCCAGACAAATCAAAAAAGTCAAATAGACCCTTCCCATGTTTGTCATGGTTTGGGGCCGGGCCTCTTAATTGCTCGTTAACAATATTAAAACCCTTAGAAATCACACAATGTCTGATTAAGGTCCCGTTGGTGACAGTTGTGGCAGACGTATGCGGCCGTTTCGCCGATATACACCTTGCTGTCGGGGACGACAGCACAGGCCTAGTTTTAGTATGGTCTCATAGATTTCTGACATAGATGTTATTATATTGTGTGGTTACAGTTCAGAACCAGACACTTCCAATGTCTGATAATTTGCAGGGTAGAACTGCCCAGTTAGAAGCTGCTCTACCTAATTTCTCTGCGAAATATTTTTGACTCTGAGGTCACCTGTGGGCCATGTTATAACGGTTTTAGTTTTCGAGTGAGGGAAGAAACTGTTTAACCAATCACACGCTTCCAAAGGAGAGGAGCGCTCTCATCAGTTATTATTAGGGTATGATTATGAGTGTAAGTTCTAAATGAGATGGACATTTTAAGATAGCAGCATTAGTTAAGGTGTATGTCTAAAATCCAACTAGACAAAGGGGCTAGTGATGGTGAATGTGTTACTAGCCACAATTAAAATTGACCATGCCTAGTGTTGATGTTATCTTTCCAACACTCCTGTTCTTGTAAACATGCTTTTAGCTTTCTGCTGTTCCTTCAGACTGTGAGCGCATAGACAGGTACTGGAGTTAACTGCTGACACATGATGTTGTTATTCAATCAAATGTACAAATCAAATCCTCAACATTTAGGTCTGATCTACTCGTGATGTTGAACCTGAGAGCATAATGTCCTGTTACAGTCTTAGAAGTTATAATTCATTTACAAAAAAAAATGGATACTATGTGTAGGGTCCTCCTTGTATTACTGTGGGTTCAACCCAGGTACATCTTCTTTCTGCCATTCAAAGAAGTGAAGTTTGTGATTCTAAATGGCCCCTATATGAATGCGAGAAGAAATAATTGTCCGATGATTAAATGACTATTGTGTTTATGCAGTAGTAGCCGCGACTAACTCCTTTCCTATTTTATACAAAGATGTTAGTCTGGTCTCTTGCTGACACTTGCATGCACAAAGCTTATTGTTAACAATGAAGTTACATTAGCAAAGTTTCTGACACGCTCAACAAAACACACGCCGATGAGGCTCAAAAACGGCCCGTCCACGAAATTACAGATAAATTATTCGCTTTGAGAAAGAGACCAGACACCACTAGAATTTCACTCTTATAAATTAAAAATGGCAACATTAATTCTTCTTCTTATTAATTATATTGGGGGAAACCACGATATTATGGAATCACGTCGGTGTTCGTCCGCGTCTGCAGATCGTAGCTGTGAACGCGATAACTCATAAACTAATTATTGGTCCCACAAGAGGGTGCAAATTGGATGGAGAGTGGAGGTTTGGGCAAATGAGAGGGCAGTTGGGTAAGCGATTGTGGTTAGAGTGGTTTCAGGTTTTAAGAAAAGTTATTAGTAGCTTTCTAGTCAAATATCCATCCATCCATAAGACAAACAATTAATAGTAAATCAGGGACAAGCCTTAAACAATGTCTATAAGAATCAGTTTGATAATTGATAGAATGGGTTTTTATGTTGTTGCTGGTAAATGTCCCCTACTGTGTTCCCAGAGTAAAATAAGGTTATGACCCCTCTATGTGTTGTGTTGGTGACCATTTGTCTTCTGGGTCCCTCTGACAAAGCTCACATTAATGTTTACTCAAAAGGACTTGTAGAATGACATCTTTTGTTTAGTTCAAAATAACCTAGCTCTTTGTGACCACTGGTGAATAGGATTGTTTTAAGATACCCCCTGTTGTTCAAGTGATTCAGAGCACTCTGTAATAAACTCACAACACAATCTTGTGGCCTCCATTTTTCTTTTTCAGTTAGACCCCAGTAGAAAGACAGATAATAATAATGCTCACTATAACAAAATAATTTACAAGAATAGGTACAACAATAAATTGCAAAATGCATTTCCATCATTAGTCAAGTCTGAGTTTAGCAACAGGGATAAAAGACATTAAGTAGCGGTTCATTTTGGTTTTTGTGGGCAGAGGAGAGGCAATTTTTGGTAAAGGGCTGGCAGTTTAGGCAAGTATAGGGGCAAATTAAGAAAAGATTAAGGACAGTTTCTTCAGATTAGGGAGATTATGGGGGCAATTGGGGTGATTGGGCACATAAGTGCTGTAGAGCCAGAACTGTCGCAGTTTGAGCAATGAAGGGGGGTTTGTATAGAAAAGGGTAGTTTTGGCAGCATAAGAGGGGCAGTTTGGACAAATCATGGGAAGCTTTGGCTAAGGAGGGGCAAATTGGGCAGGTGATGGACAGCTGAAGCAGAGCAAGTTATAGAAGCGGGGGCTGGTGAGGGGCAGTTTGGATGTGGGAGGGGGCAGATAGCTGTTTTCCCTTGTCCCATCCGTCTGTTGAAATTATGTTATTTTTAGACCAGCCCACTTCAAATACTTAGCGTGTGGCTTGTGTGAGGGTAAACAGACAGCCTTGGCTTTTGGATCCAGCTCAAAGCATTTTACATTTTGGAGATCATTTTTCAATTTCACTGTTTGATTTTTTTTTCCTTACAACTCAGACGAAGCTTGAGTGAACTTTTTTTGGGGGGGTTGAGATGTCTCTTGAAGATCACCAAGCAGGACTCCGGTAGGTACAAATGGCTGAGAACATGTTCCTCCATCCACTGAAGAGTATGAATGTTGTGGTGTGGTATGGCTGCCACATCCCTGCTAGTCTATACACCAGGGTGGCTGTGACTATAGAATTAATTATTATTATTAGTTCTGAAAACAGCAAATAAGCCAGTAAACAAAGTCTAAACAAAACCAGGTATAAGCAAGAATTTACCAAGACTTAATAAGGTCTAGAACATAGGAAGTGCTTGATTTTGACCTGTTCTAGACCTTATTAAGTCTTGGTAAATTCTTGCTTATACTTGGTTTTGTTTAGACTTTGTTTACTGGCTTAGTTGCTGTTTTCAGACCTAATAATAATAGATTCAATTTCTGTTGCATTTTACAAGGTAGATATCAAGGCTTTCTTGGAGTGCAGTTTATTTTTCATTAATGCCACAATCACACTGGTGGTAGTAAACTACCTCTGTAGCCACAGCTGCCCTCATTTTAGCCTAATAAATTGGTAATTGCGGAGAGAAATAGTTTTAAAAGTTGTACTTGGTGGGAAAAGTCTCCAAATCACTTTGATATTCAGTCATGACATTACCATTTAGTGTCACATGCTACTGTTTTTCCAGCAGCTTCTAGCTCAGTTGGTGTTTTGCAATACCCCCCTCGTGCTTCGTCGTGTGGCCAGTTGCTCCATGTAGTCACTAGGAGCCGGCTGGATTTCAGGATGTTGATGCTTGTTGCCCTCATTCCTCAGCTGTTTGTCTGTCTCTATTTTTAACACTGATCTGGTTGGCACTCAGAGCCACTCCTGTGTTGTGTCCGGATTATTCAGAGGGTGAACTGTGATGCAAAGCTATCACTAGGCCTGTTTACTTCAGTGCTGTTGTTAGGTGGACACCTGTGAAGGACTATTGATCACGACCACATTAGGAAACCCTAACGAAGATGTATAAATGAATAAATATTACTACTCAAGTACAGTAAAAATGTAAACAGCTACTTACCATGTAGGACTATATTTTCAAACCTGTTATTTTAATCCAACAGCCAAAATATTAAATAAAATTAAAATTTAGCATTTAACAAGAACACAAGAAACAAAATGTTCTAAATGTTACTACTTTCTAGTTTTCCTTCCAGTCATTAGAAAGGTTTGGTTTGTGATCTCAGCATATTATGGAGTTTGTAGATTTGACTCTTGGGCTGACCAACACATTGCTCTGAATGGAGTTTTCAGGTTCTCTGCGTTACCATAGGTGCTCTTTGGACACTTCATTTTCCCCCATCTGTCCAAAGACAGGCATATTTTAGGAGAATTGTTAATTCTACATTGCCCTATAGTGAACAAACGTAAAAGTGAATGTCTGTGTCACACAGTCAAATCTGCAACTAACAGGCCACTGTCCAGGGTGGAACCCAATTGGGCGCAACAGTTCCTGCCCCCCTCTAGTTCTGGATGTAAAAATCTCATACATTTTTGCCATAGACTTTTCAAGCGTCCATCGACTTTTTAAACTCTTAAAATATGGATTTTTAAAAAATGAATGGGATTGTTACTTCCGGAACAAAGAGCAGAACGTGAAAAAGAAGATGAATGAATTAATAATGTACACACCTTTTGAAGAACAACAATAGCTTAGAGTTAGTGTAGCATTATTATAATGGAAGCTTGACTTAAAAGTGTACACAGAATGAACACTTATGTAATTAGTGAAGAAGAGGACTTGGTTCAACGTCATTTTTCCCAGTCACATGTGTATGAACGTGTGTTATTTGAGCTGAGATTGGATGAGCACATGTCCCAGGCCTCGTGATACTAGCATGTTTACTGCTAGTGCTAGCATGTGTATATATGACAGGACAGGAGTGTTGGTGGGGAATGTGAGGATCTTCTTTGGTTGTACTACACATTTGAATGCTTATTAAAATGTATATAAATGAATCTAGGAACAAACCAGAATTAAAGCCTAAACCAGGTCTAACAAGAACCTATAGGCTAATGGTAGTAGTATTTGGTGTACAAGCTAATATCAGGTGTTAGTGGGCCTTAAATAGACACAAACACAAAATCTCCAACCTTAGGAGAAATAAAAATTAAAACACACACACACACAAACAGATGTCACTAAGTTCAAAATCTGACAAGCATTTTCTTTTAAGATAGTGATTTATTGTTCTTCTTGTATTTTGGGCTTGGTCATGGATCCCATTTGACCTGCTGACACAATATGAGGGTCACTTCTTCACAGTTGGTGCTTGTCCAGTCCTGTCATGAGCTCCTGAGAGTGTCACCTGTTTTTGAACTCAGCCAGTCTTTGATATACCCCTCTCTGTATTTAGATCTGACATTTAGATGGAACTACATTTTAACCACCTATTTAAAGATCATTGTTTCCACTGGACGCCATGTTAGTGCTTGGTGACATTCAGGCTCCAGGGAGTAAAGAAGACTTATTTACTTGTTTATTGTTGTTTAATATTGTGTTTTGTGTTGTGTGCAGTTGGGAGATGATGGGGCAGGAGTCCTCCGGCCCACAGCTCCACTCCCTCAAGCTGTTGCTTCAGGAGACCTCAGCCTTCAAACAGCAGAACCCTGGGAAGGTAAGGCACTACCTCTGGTCTCCTAACTCATCCAAACTGATAGTTGGCAGTGTTGGGCAAGTTACTGTATTTTAATTAAGATCACATATTACATATTACATGACTCTCCTACATTCAGTGTCAGGGTAGTATTGTAGAAGGCCTTAAAAATAAAATTCCAAATACTATATATTGTATACTTTTCAAATTAAATTAAGCAGTTGAAACCAAGCAGACAAAAAGCAAAGTAAAATAGGTGGGGTTAAAAACACACGTTGTGTTGCTATAAAAATATTGAAGGTATCATTAGTTTCCAGTAAGTCTGCCAAGTGCTCAATTCTACAGTATTTGGAATGGGTATGGGGCATGATAAGTTTATCTCCCAACAGACAGGTATGGATTGTCCAGTCCACTTTTCCAACTTTGTAACTAGGCTTTGCTGTCGTCCCCAACAGCAAGGTGTATATCTGCGAAACGGCCCCAAACGTCTGCCGCATATGTCTGCCCCATACGTCTGCCCCATACGTCTGCCCCATACGTCTGCCCCATACGTCTGCTACAACTGGCACCAACGGGCACCTTAATCAGACATTGTGTGATTTCTATGGGTTTTAATATTGTTA
>JAVQKC010100738.1:0-36905 GCA_036025475.1 Philypnodon macrostomus | reverse complement strand
CAATAAACACATCTGTGTTGGTTTATACAGACAAGAATACTAAACGGATCTATGTCATAGTCTCCTGAGATACTGTAGTGAGTATTTAGATGTTATTTGTGACTGGAGCCGTGTTTTTGTGTTACTTGTATGATCTGAAGCAGAGATTTTCCTGAAGGCTGGTCCACTTATCACAAAACATACAAAAAACATAGAAACACACACGTGATGAGATTATCAACAGGACTGACTGAGGAGGGTCTGAACTTTATTATATACCGAAGTTTCGAGCTATATTGTCATTTTCCAAACACTGGTGCTATCGGCTAAAGCACCACTAGAGTGAGTTATAGCCCCACCGTGCCTCACATATACACCCGACCATAGCTCATCACACTGGTCTTTTCACAGCTGTCATACGGCCATGATGACAACAGACTGCTCTTCAAGCAAAGGAAGTTTTCACGGCGCGAAACCTGCGAATTTGCTGCGCGACAGGTTTCAAAATGTCAAGCGACAAGTACACGCGACAGACGCGAAAAATTCGCGTTTGGTGTGAACGCAGCATAAGAGCGTCTAGTTTCAGATGGAAACATGAAACCTGCAGATACTGAAGTGACAAAGAAGTGGGTGCACTGACACAACCAGCCACTCCCCATCACTCACTGTAGAAGTTCACACTAATGTACCAGTGGCCACACATAGACTACATGAGAATAAAAGGAATATCTAGGTGAAAAAGTTTGAAAAATGCTGTGTTAGAGGAACTAGAAAAATAATTTTACAAAAAAGGAAATGTCCTGATTTCTTGTGTTTTTTACCAGTGGAATAATCAAATTGAATTTACATTAAAGCAAAACATATTAAAACCAGTCAGAATTAAACTAGCCAAGATTAATATGCTGTCATTTGAACTAACCTAGAGTAATCTTTTTGCAGTAGAGCTTTACAGATACACTATTTAACAGCTCAGTCTATTTAGTGTCTATATATGTATATAGACAGTATACATTTTTAGGAGAAAGTATTATAGTTTTTTGGTTTTTGAATAGCTATAAGTAGTAGTACAGTTACAGTAGTACAGTTAGGACATTTAGGGTATATATATAAATGTAGTTTGGCATAACCAACCAAAAAAAACTATAATACTAAAAATGTATAGCGTCTTTAGAGTACAGTGAAAAGTGTGCAGTTTACAAAGCAACACATTTATGCTTTATTTAATAGATACAATGCTGAGGAGTTTAAAAGTTCAACTCACTTGAGCCACAATCTGTTTTTTTATTGAGTGTTCTGAGGAGAGAGTCTCCAAAAATTACCATAACAGTTCCACTTCCGTTAAAAGACTTAAGAATTAAGAAGAATTAAGAATAACCTTGCACCACTCAAAACTAGATCTGTCTCATTCACTCACACTGCACCTTGGTTCATTCCCACTCTCAGACAGTTGGAAACTGGAAAGACTGTACAGAAAAACTTCACTACAAAGACTCCATATCCACAGCTAAATCTGAATACTAATCCAGTTTAATCAGTTCAAATGAAGGAAACAATAAGGTTCTCTTCTCACTTCTCAATAAACCCCCAGATTCACTTCCTCCTCACCTATACACTGATTTCTGCAACACCCTGGCACATTTCTTCTCTAAAATTTAACAACTCCACCAACAACGTACACCTACATCTGCTCCAAACTTACCTTTCCTCATCTCACCTGTCCTGTCCAACACATTCTAAACATTTACCTTACCATCTGTCACTGAAATCTGCACTGCACTGAACCTGCTGTTCATCATTTACCTTCTCCCCCTGGGTCAAATCTTCAGGAAACATCACATACACTTTCACTGTTATGCGGATGACACCCAGCTCTACCTCTCCACCAAACCCAACTCCACCCTTCCACCTTCCTCCCTCACCGACTGCCTCCTTAAGCTAAAATCCTGGTTCACCTCAAACCTCTTCAAATTAAACAGCAATAAAACTGAACTTGTTTTAATAGGTACAAAATCTATACTAAACAAACTCCATAACTTCTCCATCCCTTCTGAAAACTCCTCCATTTCCCTTTCCCCTCAGGTAAAGAGTCTAGGTGTCATCCTCAACAGCACCATCTCCTTCACTTCCCATATCAACATCATCACCCGTAATGCCTACTTCCATCTTCGCAATATCAACCCTCTCCGTCCCTCTCTAACTCATCAGTCCACAACTGTGCACAGCCTTGTTACCTCCCGCTTGGACTACTGTAACTCCCTTCTGTTTGGTCGCCCACAAAAAACACTCCATAAACTCTGCCGCCCGCATAATCACACGCACCCCCTCTCTCCATCACATCTCACCCATACTACAACAGCTTCACTGGCTGCCCATCACTCACCGCATCACTTACAAAACTCTCCTACTTACATACAAAGCAATACACCACCTTGCTCCTCCATATCTCTCTGACCTACTACATATCACCACACCTGCCCGTACCCTCAGATCCTCCTCCTCCATCCACCTCACTGTCCCACCGGCCCGGCTTGTCACCATGGGGAGCAAGGCCTTCAGCCGCTCTGCTCCCCAGCTCTGGAACTCACTCCCCCCTGACCTCCAGAACATCGACACCCTCATACAGTTCAAATCCAGACTCAAAACACATCTATTTAGATCAGCCTACTCCCTCTGACTTCAGCATCTATGTCCACTTTATAAATTATATTGAATTTAAACTGTATTTATAAATTATATATTTTTGTTTGATTGTAAGGCCACCTTGAGTGCCTAAGAAATAAAATGTATTATTATTATTATTAATATTATTATTATTAGTACTACTAGTGGTGCAGCGAACAGAAATGTCCACCAGAGGGCACAAGCCTGTCATGTAATAGTTGGACATTAGATTACAGTAACAATGGAATATGAATACGAATGCAATAGTAAAGTAACATCCTGAGGTATACTAAAATAAGAAATTGTTAAAAATAATAAAATAAGATGCTTTTGATCCTGATGTTAAGTACTCATGTTTATGATTTCTGAGTTTTTGAGTGGTAAGGCAGCCCAGTCCAGACAAACTGCAATTTGATGGCCAGAAGAGAGACTAAAGTAAAATAAGTATTACAGATTACCTACTTTAAATCCTAGTTAGGTCAGATAGAATTTTTTTAAATAATTTATTAACAATTTGTTATTTTAGTAAACCTCTGGACTACTCTAAATAACTGTCAGTATTATTATCTTCAGTCATTGTAATATGATGACTATATCTTATTTAAAATTGCAAGCATCTAGTTTTTCTCACACATGTATCATTTTAAAAGGGGAAAGGATTTTGAAATGCAGTCTTCACCACTTCATAGATACAAACTAGAACCAATAGAAAGCTATACTATCAGTAGCCCATACAGTATAAAGACCGTGTTGAGTAGTGTTCTCATTTCCACTACAGAAGCCAACAGCAGCTGCACACACATCCAGGCAGTGCTTACATAATTTAACAGTCCAGCTTTTAACTCCAACTCGTGTTTGAATAAATGAGTCAGGCGTCTCAGCAGCAACATCACATTTATTTCATCAGCTCTTTAGAAAATGTTTGGCACATTTCTTTCAAAGTCCATCATATATTATATACAATAATCTGAAACATATATGGCTCTATAACACATCTCAATAATCACTTCAAAAGGCAATCTCATCCATATTAATAGCCCTAATCACATGAAATTAATATTACCAAGGGACATCATCGATTCAAATCCAATGTTGCCAATGTAAAAATTACCCTGAAAATGACCATATTTTGTTGAACACAGGGGTCCTCTGATAAAACGAGTTCCAACTGAATCTCCATGCTGGTAATTCTGGGTGTTTTTTCAGCCTAACTCTTCATTAGGCTGATCTGATTTTCCCTGTGTTGCTGATATTCCATCATGTTGGTCCAGGATCATCTTTTCAGTTGATATTCTGGCCCTAAACTTAACACAGGGACCAATATAAAACCCTAACCATGGTCCTGACCCTGGCAGGATTTTAACTGGTAAGGGTTAGGGCCTTACCAGTTAAAATCCTACCAAAACCAAACATTTTAATGTGGATCCTGGAACAACAGCATGATGGTCAGATCAACCCTCTTCATTATGTCCCAGTCCCAAAGTCCACACTACACATTTAGTGTGTTTGAAGTGCTCATTGTCCCAATAGTCACACTGTCATTTTCGCTATGACCGCAACAAAATTGAACTTTAAAATGTGTTTAAATGTGTAGTCCGCAAGTTTCCTAAAATAAACCAAAATGCTTTATGTGACCCAGTTCTATGATGTAAAGTAGGAAATCTGTCATAATTATAATTTACTTTAGTCCCTCCCCTGGCCTCAAGAGCAACATCAAATAAGACTTTGGGGGTTACCACTTTGACTAATAGTAGTTAAGTTTTACTTAAGTCCCTTCCCCACCTCTGGTTGTCAATTTTAAGAATTTTGAAATTTATCAAATTTTCTTACTTTAGGGAATGTATGGACTACACCTTTAAAAAGTGCATTTTACATTTCTGTTGTTCTTATTAAAACGTTACCATTGATCTATGTATTTATAGGCACTATACCAATCAGACTATTTAATTACTCTTTTCAAAAAAGTCAAATTCCTGCTGAAAAGACATCACAGTGTAGTAAAAGATGTGACCTGGAAGCACATCTTCTGTTCCCATTAAATGTGCTAATGTAATGTCTGGGCTGTAATACACTGCCTGGCCAAAAAAAGCACCTGGATGTAACTAAGCAAATAGGTGTGATCCTCCTGTAGTTGGTCAGGTCTAGGATCCCAAGGTGCCAAAAAAATTAGGTCAGCTGACTACCTGAATATACTGAATGACCAGGTTAATCCATCAATAGATTTTTTTTCTTCCCTGATGGCTCGGGCTGATTCCAAGATGACAATGCCAGGGTTCATCTTGCTCAAATTGTGAAAGAGTGGTTCAGGGAGCATGAGACATCATTTTCACACATGGATTGGCCACCGCAGAGTCCAGACCTTAACCCCATTGAGAATCTAAGGGATGTGCTAGAGAAGGCTTTGATAAGTGGTTTGATCAATACAAGATCTTGGTGAAAATTTGTACAGAAATAAATCTTGTGACATTGCAGAAGTTTATCGAAACAATGCTACAGCGAATGTGTGCCGTAATCAAAGCTAAAGGCTGTGTCTGATCTTTTTTTTGGCCAGGCAGTGTATTTGAAGATAACGTCAGTAAAACGAAGTAAACACAGATACCGCTTATCCTGTGTGAACGTGTCAATAAAACAGTGATGAGGGTTAGGTCCAGAGGTAATGGCATATCCAGTGTGAAAAGGGCTTTATTCACATTCATAACAACAAACGCTCTCGTCCAATCAGGATCCTGAGTGAGTGTGATGTCATCGCTCGTGTTTTGGGTGGACGTCCCGCTCCAGGGTGACTGTGGGACAGGGCTCTTTGGGACAGGGTTCCAAGTACAGCTCAGCCATGACGGGGCAGTGGTCTGACGCCACACCCCCCCACGACCAGTTATCAGGGATCCAGGGGTTAGTCATGCCTTCTCGGACTACCACACAGTGACCTGTAGAGAGGATGGAATGTATTGTATTTTGATCCACTATATGGACATTTGAGTATCTTGAAATGTGCTATATAAGTATGATGTTTTATTATTTTCCGCCAAGGAGGTAATGTTTTTGTTAGTGTTTGTCCATCTGTTAGCAACTTCTAAACGGCGCTCCTTCCAGATGAACTGAACAGGTTGTGAACCTGACCATCTTGTCTAACATCAGTCCCTGACCTATGCTCTACAAATGATTACTCCATAATCTTGTAGCCTTTCAATCTGCCAAAACGGTCCAGCTGTAGTGCAACACTTTAACGACCATGTACCCCCACAAGAATTGATTTAACTGACAGCATGTCTCTAGTGCCCAGATAGGTCTGAATATATACGTTAGCATTCCAAAAACTTATTTGGACTTAGGAAATCCAAAGCAATGAGACTAACTAGCCTCAGTTGCATTATAAACATAAATGTATTTTGTATTTAATTGAATATCAGAGATGGCTTTAGACGGATACTGTATATAAAACAGAGATGTACTTGTGTGTTTCTTATAGAGTATATGTTTGTGGGTGCTGTACCAGTGTAGATCTTCCTGAGTGCTCTGCTGATCCAGATGTTGTCCACACAGCAGGAGCCCTGTGGAGAGTGGGTGCTGATGTTGGTGTATTGAGAGGATGGGACCAGGGCACTGAACTTCTCCTTCCTCAGGACCTCCAGCTCTGAGGCCTGAGGGGGCCCGCCGAAGTCTCCAAGAATCACTAGATCTTTATCAGCTGAAAACATCACATACTAGATATCAATATATGAGCAGAAAAAGTCCACCCTGACAGCACAAGCCTAATTACAATAAGAAACTATTCATGTTTATTTTCTATTGTCCAAAGTCAAATCTAGTCAATTATGGCAGCCTCACAGCAAGAACATCCCATGTTCGAGTCCTGGACCGGGCAGCAGGGAGCTTTCTGTTATCTCTGTGTCTGAGTGGGATTTCTCCAGCTACTCTGGTTTCCCAATCAACATAAAACCTGCATAGACTAATCCTCCATCCTGAATTGGCTCAGATCTATAGATGGCCCCACTGCTCCTGACAGGTCGCCCAAGCGAAATTGAAGGATGGGTCAAATGCAGATGCAACATTTCCTTTTTAACCACTAACAGATCACAACAGCAACAATCATAATTTTGCTTCTTATTTGTCACAATGGCTAAAGGCATTATTTGGCACACATGCTTTTTTTAGTGCATGTGGCGGTGCATTTTTTTGCCTTGTTAATTAGTGAAGCACAGATATATTGGCTCAACATCGGTATCAGTCACTAATTAAATTTTTGATTCAAGGGCCACGTGGGGTTTAAAAATTTGCCAAGTGGGCCAGCAAAGATTGTATTCTATAAAACTGCAGCCACAACTGACAAAAGAGACCTACAGCCTTCTAACATTTCACAGTCCACTCTTTTCTTTGACCCGCTCATTGTTGCCGATCTCAGTGCATAGCAAAGGACAATAATGGTTCAGAAAGGCTCATGGTGTTTATCCAGCACCTTCTGTTGGAATCACCACTACTCATTAGTATGTTGAGAAAAGACTAATTCCATTAAGGGGGAAATGAGTGGGGTTACTGCAGGGTACAACAAAGTAACACAATGTAAATATTTTACCAAAAAAAAGCTTGTAAGGCCGGATTAAAAAACTCTGCATGTGGCCCATGAGCTGCAGTTTGCCCACCCCTGGTCTATACAGATGTGACCTGTTCTAATAGGATAACTTCTAATATTTAGAGTTAGAAACAGTCAGAGAAAGAAAAGCCCATTCAAAAAGTCCAAATTTAGGGAGACAACATGAAGTAAAACTAATATTTATGGATTAATAAACTGTACATTTAAACCATCTGTGTTTTTCTTGTGATCCATTACAAAGGATTGTGTAAATTTTGTGTAAATATATCTGTATTATTAGTTATATCTGTACTGTGGGACTGACCTCTGAGAGTGTCCAGGATGCTGGGGGGCAGACGGTGGTGCTTGTTCTCATCTGAGTGACCGTTTTTCCCATTGTTCCCATTCTCTCCATTAGCAGTCTGCATGTGGACATTTACCAGCTTCAGCTCGGAGGAACCAACCTGATACAGACAACAGACATTCAGATATCACTTATATGAGAAGCCTATATACACAAACTGTGAAGAGGTTGTGCAGCAAACTAGCTCTACATGAACGATCTAGAACCAGAGTTGGGTAGTACTCAGTTACATTTACATTTAAGTGTTTGAATAAAATGTATTTCTAAGAGTAGCTTCATGTACAATATTTTTACTTTTACTTGAGTAATATTACTTTGACGTATTCTAAGTGTAATTCTAGTCTAGTAGTCGAGTTGAGTCGAGTAAGAGTACTTTTACCCATGTTGTCTATGTTTTCATATAACAAGATTTGGAAATTTTGTCTTGAGCCTTAATTTGTTTATTTTTACAGCATTTTTTAGTAGAGTATTTATTTGAATCAGAACTTTTTACTTTTACCCAAGTAACAATATTTAAAGCTAATTATATCGGCGAAAACAGCGTGTCGTGGAATCACGTCGGTGCCCGTCCGCAGATCCTAGCTGTGAACGCGGAAAGGATCATTTTCAACATTTGCACACAGATACATACCATAAAGACGCCGAACTGTATCGATTTGGGTACTTCTACTATGATAATAATAATGACAAATATTACGGCTGTGAAAAGATGTAAATACACATTCTGTAGATAACAATTTTACTAATTTAAAATATTATCTACGGCTAGCCTCTCCACCATGGCTAATCTACGGGAACACCACTTGGACAAACTACATTGCTATAGTTATATTTAGATGTTCGGGAGTTTTCACAGCAGTTACAAGGGCCGCAATGTAGTTTGTCCAAGTGGTGTTGCCGTAGATTAGCCATGGTGGAGATCATATTTAACTTATTGTACATTTAATTGGTAAAATTGCTATCTAAAGAATGTGTTTATTATCTCCTCTCAGCGCCATAATATTTGCCATTTTATCATATGTGATGTCTCCAGCATGCGCCCGCCCTGGACCGGACAGTTTTGTCAGCCCGGACCTTTTTGGCATCTACAACGGCGTGCAGACTTCACCTGGATAGGAATTGCACCCATAATCTTGTTGCGGATGTGCTAACTTTGTGAGAGCTTGGTTATTAGGTTTAGGTTGGCAGAAAGTACCTTAAAAGAAATAGCAATCTCCAAAATAGGTAGGAATGCTGCGAGTTGACTTGTTTACATTGCTCCGAAGTGACCCCATTCACTTCTACACATCCTAGTTCTTTTTAAAGCAGGCCAGTTTTATTGGCCCATAAACCTGATAATCAATACTGTTCCCTTCTCCTCTGAGCTCAGAGCAGAATAATTGCATCACGGGTGAGTTTCCCGCCCAGTTGTTTTCTCTAAATACTCTTTTCACTACTACATTCACACCTCAGCATTCACCACTGATTCTGTCCACACCATCATGGCAGCTGTATAAAATATTAAGGCCATAGAAGACATAGACATAGACGACCGGACATCAGGATTGTGAAAATAGGCCAATGTCCTTAGAAAGTCACACACCACACGTCTTACCCGGGTCTAAACTGGGACTAATCTAGGACTTAGCTAGAACTAAAGTGGTTCTAAAACAGGTCTAAATTAGGGTATAAACCAGGACTAAACAGATCTAAATCAGGACTAAACAAGTTGTAAACTAAAACTGATAAAGGCTCAGGATTAAACCAGAAATAAATCAAGACAAAACTGGGCCTAAACCAGGATAAAATCAATATTAAATGTGAACTAAACCAGGACTAAAGTGAGTCTAACCTGGGACTAAACCAGCACTAAAGTGAGTCTAAAGTGGGACTAAACCAGGACTAAAGTGAGTCTAACCTGGGACTAAACCAGGACTAAAGTGAGTCTAAACTGGGACTAAACCAGGACTAAAGTGAGTCTAACCTGGGACTAAACCAGGACTAAAGTGAGTCTAACCTGGGACTAAACCAGGTCTAAAGTGAGTCTAACCTGGGACTAAACCAGGACTAAAGTGAGTTTAACCTGGGACTAAACCAGAACTAAAATGAGTCTAACCAGGACTAAAGGGAGTCTAACCTGTGACTAAACCAGGTCTAAAGTGAGTCTAACCTGGGACTAAACCAGGACTAAAGTGAGTTTAAACTTGGACTAAACCAGGACTAAAATGAGTCTAACCAGGACTAAAGTGTATCTATCCTGGGACTAAACCAGGACTAAAGTGAGTCTAAACTGGGACTAAACCAGGACTAAAGTGAGTCTAACCTGGGACTAAACCAGGACTAAAGTGAGTCTAAACTGGGACTAAACCAGGACTAAACCCAATCAAAACCTTTTGGACATCAGTATTTCTCTACACACCACCATGACGGCTCTTCTTACAGCTCTTCTTTGTCTTCAGTCCGGTCCTGTGTCCATCCCTTTACACTGTCCCTTCTTTTTAAACGCAGCTTTGTAAGACAGTCCCCACACAGGCCTCTTTCACTGGTCGATTGATTTATTAAACTTAAACCATTTCGGACACACAGAAAGATGGATCGCCAGCTGCTCACTTTGTGACACTTCCTCTTGTGATTCTCAAGTATCCTCCTAGTTCACTCATTTTTTACATTGTTGCCTGCTAACTGCACGTTCTTAGTGGGGTTGTGGTGTAGAAAATAGGTAAAATATAGATTCAGATTTATTTTTTTTTAGTTCTTTTTAGTCACTCTAACACCACTCCTAGACCCATCAAATTCTGGTCTTATTTGTCACATTAATCCTATTATGTAGTGGCCCAAAGGGTTGAGTCACAGCAACAAACACTGAAAATATATCACAAAACAAACTGCAATAATGGCGTAAAAAAAAAATCAGGAATTCACTTTTATATTTGAAAATGCATCTTTTTATTTTTGGGACTCTTGCCAGTATCTTGGTTATTGAACATTGTATCGATAATCATCATAAATCATATGTTTGGACAGTATTTTGTACTTTAGTGTGAAATGACTCACATAGACGGCAGTCATGTACCACCAGACTGAGATACTGTTTAAAAGCTCATTACCAGTACAGCCGACGGTGATGAACACTTATTCCCATTAAAGTGTACACCTGAAACCTAAATTCAAATCCATTCCCTAAAGAGATTTCGATTCACCATGCATGTCTTTGGATGAAGTATTATGCCCTTTTGTGAGTACCACATTATTATGCTTCATTTAGGTGCAATGCTTACTGCAGTGTTTTTGGTGTATACCATTTATTCATCTTCACAGATTTGTAGAATGTAGATTACTGCTTTAGTTGTATATTTGAGCCCCTTCAGCTGGTCCTCTGCCCTGTAGTATGAGGCATGAGACTATGGAGGAGACTTTAAGTGATACGGGACAGGCAGGGGGTGAAACAGGGGCCTCCTGGGCATGTTGAGCATGAATAATTCAGGTCCGGCTGAATTTAGCCGTGTGTGGATCAATGCATCGAGAATATCTGTGCACAGGCACTTTTCCGAGCCTTTGATCTTTAGTCCTGAGTTTAACGAAGGTGAAAGCCTGGGTTAAGCACCTCTTGTAAGAGTATGGGACTTACAGTAGTTTACCTTTGTGACTGATCATTACTGCACAATGTAAAGGAGGGTGTGTGTTCGATCTTCTCTAGGTGAAGTTGTCACGTCCTTCCTGTGTTTCTGTGGGTTTTCTCTGGATACCCACCATTCAAAGACTAACAGTAATAGAACAATTTGAATGAATGTTATATTTGAAAGCTAACTTTGTACTTAATGGAATTTCTTGCGAAGAGCTCCTCTGATGAGCTCTGTATTCATTCTCTGTCTTTGACCTGCCCTAATCCAGGCCTTGTTGTATTCAGGAAGGGATTTTCTTTAAGCTCACAAACAGGCCCTGCGTCACATTTTGGCACGCAACCACTGTCCTGCCCTGGAGCATGGGTAGCTGCCTTTCTGCTGCAGAGATACAGCCACAGCTCACTTCACTAAGACCAGTGAGCTCCAAGATTAGAATAATTGTTTCTCTGTCACCCCTTCTTCCTGTTGTGTCTACTAAATGTTGGTACAGCTAATACAGTAGGCTACAATACTTTAAGGGGCTGGGTCAGGTTAGGTTCAAGTTCATATTTAAGGTGGTCTATTTGACTATTTGCTTGGCCTGCTGTTTTATTCTTTGTATAAATAAAAAAGAATAATATATCGACGATATAAATACTATATGGATATCTAGCCTAAATATAATATCTAGTTATGTTTGCTGTTTGTGTTAATATTAAACACACACTCAATCATTATCTGTCACATGACCACAAATATGCAAATTTTTTTGGTGAATAAATATTTTTTGGGTTTTGCAGTGCACCACATAAAAGTCTGCTAATGTGGCTGTGTATCTGGCGACCTGCCATCTACTTATCTGATTAACTTCAATAGATTTTTGTTTTGTTTCTGAAAGCCTTTGCACACAAGCATATTTCATCCTGCCTTTGTATAATTTAGCACATCATTACGGTCCTTTTTGTTTGTGTTTGGTTAGGGCTTAAACATTTGAACTTTCATTTTTATAAGTCACGCTATTAGTGTCTAAAGTATGTTCTCGGGGTCCTGTCCTGATGTCCAGACAGAATGGGCAGGGTGTTGTGTTGTGTGAGCAGAGAACAGGCTCTTTGAATATGGACACATTTTCAGAATAAGACTGTATGGAGTACTGCTGTAGATTTGGTCAGTTTCCTTTAGGCAGCTGCTTACTGTGCAGGGCTGGATTATTCATGGATATCGATGGAGTCAGGAACCGGTGGAGCTCTGCCATACAGTATGTAAAAATGCAAGAAGGCACCTGCTCTTTCAAGAGGCTGGCTGCAGAGAGAGCATGCACTGCAGACTGTATTGGGACAGCACTGTCCAGCATTTGCTCAAAGCAGTGGTAGTTCAGTGGTTCTCAAACTGTGGTACATGCATCACTGGTGGTACATAGTAAGTAGTCCTTTGCAGTTCAAGACTTCATTTAGTTGATTTTTTTAGTTTGTTTGGGTTCTGGTAGCCTGGTAACTAGCCTATTCTATACAAAGGTGTTAGTCAGGTCTCTCGTTGATTGCATTCAATTTCAAGGGCAGAGTTTACCGATGTATAGTCAACCGATCAGAAATGCCAGAAATGGCACTAAAAAGCAAGGACGTCACTTTAGCAAAGACAGCAAAAACGACAAGGAATGAGGAAGGTACCAGACTCTGTTTTTGAAAAAAAGTAGGCGGGGCTGGTATACCAGGGTACTGCTCTGGTAGGGGACTTGAAATTGATGTGTAGACCATTGCTTAGTCATAGCTAAGGTACAGTTTAGATGTGGTCAAGGCATGGGTTTATAGCTGGTTTTGGTATATTCCTGATTTAGACTTTATTTACTCCTAGTTTAGTCTTTCTTTAGGACCTTGTTTATTCCTGGTTTGGAGCTAATTTAGTATACCTGGGTTAGACACGTTAGTCCTTGTTTTTTCATTATTTTGAAATGCATTTTCTGCAAGTATCTATGTTTGTTCCTTTGGTTTATTTCTGGGGTTAGTTTTAAAACCACTGGTAACAGGCATCTAGTACATTACAGCTAACCTTTTTAATGGGTCTTTCTGATTAAACTTGCTTAAACACAGATCTGCTTAGCCTGCGTTTTGAGATAATGAAGAATACATCTCAGAAGCCTGTCATTCCAGACACGTTGATATGGAGGGGACATAAAACACACACTCTCCAGGGCTGTATATAATGTCACATGTGAATATAGGGTCTTGGTGTTAGTTTTAGCGTTGGTCCTAAATCAGGGTGTAGCCTACTGTGCTTGACCTTATAAAGTAAAGCATGTGTGGCTCTGGTCGTTCAGGTTGTTGAGACAAAAAAAATATCATGGGCAGCAGTTAAAGGAGAACAATGCAATGCAAGGATTTTTTATACATTCATTTAACAGATTCAAAGTGATGACTTAATGAGTTGTTGCAGGGTGAATGAAGTCTCTTGGCTCCTTGCAAGCGTGAATGCATAGACTCAGGAATCCCAGTCCCAGGAAGTTTTGTAAGAAGAAGCAAGAAACACAAATTGCTTTTTAGCAGACCTTTTAGCACTCAAGGAAATAGAAAAATGTAAAAATGAAGCAGATTTTGGTTTATTGTGGGTAGACCATTAAGACTTGGGATGCACCAATATGAAAATCAGTTACCAGTTTGGCCGATATTGATTCTGATATTCTGATTTGGTATTCTGGTTTGTAATCCTGTTTCGGTAGCCTATGTTTGCTATGTTTAATACAAGCCAACACCAGAATCAGTCAGTCTTGTGAATATCGGACGATACTGATGTTAAGCTGATATTGATAAATAATTCTAATTCTCTTGCTAATGTAGTAGTTGGTCTGTCTGCTTTGTTGCTGACATTTCAATAAGATTCAATTAACTTTTAGACCCAGGTTGTTATTTTTAGAGAATTTCTAATCCTATAATTTCCAGTAGAAACCAGTATTATCTCAAAAATCCATATTTGTTTAAATGGTGAAGTTCTCATGGGCTGTACCCTCCAGGTGTGTGTACAGATACTGTCCATAAAAGATTGTGGTCTCCTTAGATCTATTATGTCTTCGAATGACTGACACGCCCTGGATTTTGTCCAATAGTTAACATATTTTCCTTTGCAAAATGGGATTTATCTCCTAGAACAGCCCCACCCACACCTGGTATGGACATGAACTTTAATGGAAACATTATCTAAACCAATGTTATATGTCAAATTGAAAATTCAGTGTTGAAGTGAAGACTCCTGGTTAGACTTATTTTAGTCCTGATTTAGACCTGATTTAGACCTGATTTAGTTCCCTATTTCTATCTTTATTCAGTAATAATTTTCTTTCTTTATTTCTATTTTATCCATTGGTTTAGCCCTGGTTAACGCTTGATTGAGACCTGGTTGAGTTCTGATTTAGATCTTTAGTTACCTCCACCCAGGAGGTAATGTTTTTGGTAGCATCCTTCTGTCCATCTGTCTCTGTCTGTATGTATGTCTGTCTGTCTGTCCGTCTGTCCGAAAGCAACAAAATCTACTAAACTGATTTGGATGAAACTTTTCAGGGAAAGTCAGAAATGACACAAGATAGAAGTGATTAGAATTTGGGCCTAATCCAGATCACCGTCTGGATCCAGGATTGTTTTTTGTTATTTGTCATTCGCTGAATGGGACAGGGCCTCTGCTCTAAACTGTTAAAATGTCTAATGCAAAACATTATGCTTTAATAAACACACCAATGCTAAAGATAATGCTTTAAAAACACCAGCACATAACTCAGTTAGAACTGTGTGTTGTTGAATTATAGGCTAAACAAATATACACAACAGCTCTGCACAAATTACAGCCACTGTTAGTGTCAATACAGACCAGTACGTCCCACACTGTTAGTGTCAATACAGACCAGTACGTCCCACACTGTTAGTGTCAATACAGACCAGTACATCCCACACTGTTAGTGTCAATACAGACCAGTACGTCACATTACACATGTCAAAACATTAATGTGATTATTATTAACCTAGACTTAATGTGGTTTAAATTAACTCTTTGAGTGAATTACAGACCAAAAACAAAATAACCAACAGCGGACATTTAACCTTATTGTAGCCAAACAGCTACTTCCATGTTTTCGGACCCTCTCAGCTTCTTGTCAGATAACATTGTTTTATTAGGCTCTTAGTGTTGTTTCTGTAGTTTTGTCTTGTATTAAGATGGTTTGAATGATTTTTAATTGTTGTCATTAATAGAAACAAAGAAAGTGCCTATTTGGTCATTTTTTCTGGAGGGTGCCCAGTCCCACAGAAGGTTCTATTTAGAACTGTTTATTTCCCCCTTGTTTTAGATAGTTTCCTTCAGAATTATTTAGTAGATTTTTATGCAAATCTCTCTGATCTAATTTCCACCCACACCTCTGGTCTGGACATGCACTTTTACCGAAATCTTACATCTTAAGTCAAAGAGCCAACATAAAGCCCCTCATTATGGCTTTGTATAGAAGTCTGAGTAGCTCTCTTGATGCTGTATGTACACAGTGTTTTCCGGAGGTGGAGTCCCATTAGGGCTAAGTTGAGTCAATACTCGGGGGGTATGGTGGTATTGTTATGTTATGGAACTATATTGTACAGACCAAAATGACCTCGGTGTGAAGGATCCGCTCATTGTTGGTGTAGGTGGGGTTGTGTATAGTATGGGACCAGAGGGAAAACTGATTTTTCTGTCACTGTGTGCTGTAGAGGCAAACCCTCATTCTTCTGAGCTAAGGTAATGCTGCATACAGTAAAAGCATGGAGTAAAAAAAGTACTTTCAAATAGATGTGCGAGTGTTTTATGCAAATCTTGAGGAAATCATGATTAAATGATTCACTTTGATGTAATCAAAATGTCATTTTTGGGGTGGGTCTGGATCACCATCTGGATCCAGGATTTTTACAGTATCTTACTATTGGCTTTTTAGTTTCTATCTTTACCTGGTATAACTCCTGTCTGTCTGGGATAAGCATGAAGAGACAGAAAGATGTGAGCAGCCGATCTGCCTGTCCTTTAATACACAGTTGCCCTTTTGAAGCCAAAGTTTGGTTAGATGAATGGATTACATTTTTTCTTCTGAAAGCTCACATTCTGTAAACTGAAAAAAATAAACTACCGGTACTTGTTTTTGAATACACTGAATTTACAAAAAGATGTGTATGTACAGCTGATATAGAAACCTTTATGAACTCACTACAATGGATAATGTAATACAGTTCTGAAATATACACCAGTGCTGAGGCTTAAATGTGCATGTACAGTAAGTTCTATAGAATCAATAACACAAATGTCCATAGAAATAGTCTAACAACTATAGTATATGCCGCAAACATATGAATTAGTACCACAAATAACCACAAACAACCCCAAACAACCATAGTTACTTTCCTTTCTATACTCGTGCCAGGTCCCCAGCATGAAAACACATATTTTATTAGTGTTTCTTGTAAATTTCCAATAGCTTCATGATGCTTCACATTGAGACAGCTTATTGTATTTCTTCGTTCAATCAAACATCTCTATCTGATCACAAAAACTCATTTTGTTGTGACACACTTATCCCAACCATGGCCATAAAATACAGATTCTTTTGATAAGGCAGGAGTGTTTTTTACTTTTGTTTTTAGCCACATCGCCCAGCCCTTGCCATAAGATCTGCTCTAACTGCACTAATAGAACAACCGCAACCACACTAATATTAATTTTAACCAAAGTAAACATCTCCAACCTGGACACACCCTTTATCAAAGATGTTGTGAAGTGTGGTTTAGTATCACTGAAAAACAACATGAAGAGTTTTAAGGGAACTGGGCAGAGATCCAGAGACGTTTAACTGTCAAAATCATTAAACCATTAGGACACACTCAAGACACCGTCACAGGTCTCTACTAAGTTCAATTACAGACTGCCACAAACACATCTCTTTTGAAGCAATTATCCGTTCTTTTCTCGCGCTCTCTCAAGTCATTTCATTAAACTGTAGGTATTTACATGTCCTTCAGCATGTTCATCACTTAATGGTTTACAATCTATTTGACAGCTGCAGCCCTCTCCGGTAAGACATACATGGCTTTGGACCTCAGGCTGGCTTTGAGAGTCAGTCAGTGACAGGACATAATATACAAAGCTTGAATCAACGTCTACATTGACTTTCTTCTTTGTGTGAGTTTACATGCACAAGAGAGAATCTATTTAGACCTTGATTAGACTAATCCAACTTTCATGATTCACCATTTAGCCTTTGTTAAGCCTGAAATGATTATTTAGAACAATATAAATAATCATAACTAATGAATCTGGTAATCATCAGTTTATTTTATGTCTAATTATAATGCACTGAAGGCAGAACTTAATACCATAAAAGACATAAACAACCAGTGGCAAAGCAACCCAGAATACATGTTTGGGTTGTAAACTGGTCTTTTTCTGCAGCGCATGAAAAATATATTCAAAACTAGAATTATTGCCCCTAATCTGAGTACAATGTATACCTCAATTGTAAAACCCAGGCTATAATCAGACGTGGGCAGTGAGCCATACTTATTTTTCAGAATGTTAAGGTACTAACGTTATAAAGCCAAAAGAGTACTACTTTACTATCACTCCATTATAAACAGAATATAGTTTTTATTTGTTTTTTAGTGTTTTACTCAACCCTTTAGTGATCCAAAGTCTTAAATATGTGCTAAAAAATGTAATAGCTTCAAATAGCTCCCAAGAACATCATTATTGACTTACTCTATGTTGTAACAAGTCCGTGTTGTTTTTTATTTGCTGTCCTGATGTCGACATCCTCGGAATGTTTTGGAGGCTTTACATTGGGCTAATGCAATAGTCTGATAATAACTGCAGAAAATGTAGCTAAAAATACAAAGAGCATACTGTAGGAGAAGTAGTCAGTGGCAAAGACACAGAGGTAAATGAATCATTGAGTTCAGATGGGGATGAACAGCAATTCTGGCTTTGATGAAAAAAAAAAATGTTTTTAGAAGAGACAGTAATTATTCACAAATATATGAACACGAAATTGCACCCATTTCCCACCATTAGTGATTCATATGTATATGGAAATAGGCATATTTGGTTCATGCTTTTTTCCAATAGAAACTTGCCATATATGGATTCCAACTGTGCCGTGCTGCTCTTCCCTTATGGACTATCATGTGCTTGAGACCTGAGGATAATGTTGCCTTGGGAGAATGTCTGTGGTCACTTAGCAACACTGACATTCCACCCTCCATCCCGCCACTGTCTGTGTCATGCCGGCCCAGGACTACTGCTCTATACAGCCATAAGTCTATCTGCTTGTGGTAAGAACAGAGGAATCATTGGCCATTTATTTAAGTGGACATCTCTATGGACTTTCTACATGATTAGGCTGAAAATAAATGGGTCCCTCTGAGGCCAGCGGGTGGGTTTGTGTGGAGGGGAGATGGTTTGAGATGGGTTCTAACTTATGCAACAGTCAGAATAAATACATTTCTAACTTAGCATGTGAAATGAGCACATAAACATTTTCTTTTTTTACTTTTTAAGACTTGATATGAAATATGTTTTTGTGCGTCTGTAACCACAGTATCATTGCCAATACTGCCCAGTAACTCTAAAGACTATCAGCCACAAACCACACCCAAATATGAAATGCAAATAAAAAAGCAAACAGTACTGTTATTATAATCAATCCAAAATGTTTAAACAAATAAAGCAATATTTCAATGTAGTTAAACTCCCTTCAACCTTCCTTTGACCTACTTTTAGGTCCCAACCAACCAAGTCGGAATCATTGATATAAAGAGGATGTTTCCCCCTCACACACTGTACATTAGCGTCTTCATGGATTGATTGAAAACCACACCTTAATTTTGCCCTGCATCCACTGGAGTTCTGGATGCAGGGCAGTGAAGTGGTTTCCATGGAGACAGGATGACATGATGTATGTGCTGAACAAATGTGCGTGTGTGGTCGCCCGGTTGTAAACATGGGTTGAGGTCAAGTGACAGTTATAGTGAAGCAAATGAAATGTGTTTTGACCTTGGTGGTGCTGTCTTATCAACAGAGACCCCTTGAAAGCTTGACAGTGGTTTACCGAGCTACTGCTGCCCCTATACAAGCCCTAATGCATTTGCAGCTTGCAATATTAGCATTAGCCACACATGTCTCAGTGGAGTCTGGAGCGAGGCTATAGATTACACCACGTCATGACATTCAATCAATGACCTACTGTAGCTACTGCCTCTGCACTGCTCTGGACTGTGGCACACGTAGTTCTAGATCAGTAACACATTATCAGGCAACAAACACAAAATAAACATATGGCATGAAACTAAAATTACTGAAGTAATGTTGTGGTGTCTTGAGAATAAAATTCATCTTAATATAATGGTCATAATCCAGTCCCAAATAAAAAAAAGATATACATGAAACACACACATGCAGAAG
Source organism: Philypnodon macrostomus (assembly GCA_036025475.1). Taxonomy (NCBI): domain Eukaryota; kingdom Metazoa; phylum Chordata; class Actinopteri; order Gobiiformes; family Eleotridae; genus Philypnodon; species Philypnodon macrostomus. The sequence goes on along the minus strand of JAVQKC010100738.1, from coordinate 17,305 downwards.
ACATTATATCAGATGCTGCTGTAAAAGCCTATAGCAGTCATGTGAACTGTAGCATCTCAAATGTAATTTATCAGAGCTGTCATAAGTCCCCTGTGAGCAGCTGAATGGGCATCTTTATCCTGTATGTAGCCACATGTATCGATCTGTGAATACGTTATCAAATCACACTTCCTGTTTTACTATCTTCTCTTGCAAAGGTAGTGGCACTATTAAAACGTCTTCATAGCATACAGGTCAATTCTGAAAAGGCTACTTGGTCATTACTGTACAATTGATGTCAGACAACTTAAGAAATGCTTGAACAACGTAATGAGCTAGTCATCACACTAGAGAAGAGTGCAATGAGGAGGAAGTAGTGCTATGACTGTCTAACTCTGTAAGCACCTGGAGCAGGGCGGTAATAGCAGCTTTAGAGGACTATGGGCAGTAGCTGGGGACCCACTAAAAAGGATTTTACAGAAAAGGCTAATTTAAAAATTAATTGGGGTTAATCACAGCTCAAAGGTGTAGCCTATGCGAAATGTGTGTTTGGGCCATTATTAGTCATTAGCATGTCCAAGCACTAAATATTAATTTGGTAAGTTATTAATAAAAATTTAAATTAAAGAAACCGAAGCCTATTTACCCTTACCCCTGGGTGTGATTATTACAAGTTAGGAAAACATGCAATTAATTGTGATGCAGAGAAAAAAAAACAAAATAAAATCGCAATCACAATATTGGTTGAAGAAAAACTAGCTGGTGCCTAATCCAGTCACATCCAAGTGCTTCCTCTTCATTCAGAGCCCTACTGATAAAACTGTGGAGGTTGCTCTTCTCCTACAATGGTTGATATAAATGTCCCATAGCCCAATCCTCATTGCTCATCATTTCTTAGTGTTGAAGTACAGGATGTTCTCTTCGGTGGCCATGTAAACTCTGAACATGGGGTAAAAGTCAGACAATGGGTCACATTATCCAGGTGTGTTAGTCCAGCTACTGCCCCCAATTTCATACTTTGATGTTTAAAACTATAAAGTACAATCATAAGGCGACAATTTTCCCCCTTTCATGAAACCACACAATGTGATGAGGTGTGGCAGTGAGAGCAAGTGGTTCTCTGTCTCGCTCTGTATTTGCGTGTCAGCCCTGTAGGGACCTGTCCAGGGTGTAGCCCACTTCTCAAACTCCGCTCAAAAATGATAGAAACTAATAAAAGAGAAAACACAACATAGGTCACTTCTACACATGATATCATTTAAACCGGGTGTTGTCCTTCTTCACATTTATTTGCAATGAGACGCTCAGGCTTTATGGAATGATTGAAAACCACACCTTAACTTTCCCTACAATCAGAACCACTTTTTATATTTACTGCGTGTTGCACAATCTTCAAATAAACATGTTGATCTTTGGCGCCGCTGTAGTGAATTATCTATTTGTATGCGGTGCCAATACCTTTTAAGATAAAATTAATTGGTATTGTTGCACAAATACATATGATTTATACCTGGTTTAGTCCTGGCTTCAACTTATAGCTCTGGGGTGGCCTATTTCTATTTTCACTAGTTTACCCCTTGTGTGATCATTCTCTCATTTGGTCCCGGTTTAGTCCTTGTGTTGCCTTTGGGTCAAAATGACCATTTTGAGGTTTTACAAAGAGGAAAATATTCATGTCTTTGCCATGAAATTCACTGGCTTTAGTTTATTTTATGTGACAAGTACAAAATAAAAAAACTTTTGAGCACACGTGCATCTGTGCCCTACCACATTGAGCATCAACAAATGGGTTATATCTGGAGTAGTTATACTAGTTTATGTATGGTTTGAAATTGTTAACTGGTTTAGTCCTAATTTACACTTTATTTAGTCCTAATTTAGACTTGATTTGGACCTGGTTTAATCCTGGCTTCTGTGTATTATGACATCATTTTGGGGTGCTTGGGAACCTTTTTGGGGCATTGACTTTGTTAATCTTTGGAGCATCTGTAGTGGAAAATCAGTCAAACATTCAACAGTTGAACTATTTGTTTATATGTGGTATTTATTATTTTCAGACCTTCAGATTAATTAAATCATGTTGAGAGTGAGAGGCAATAAAAAGAAAACCACAGGCTTCAGATGTGGAGGGTGAGGCACATGTGATAAAATGATGGAAAGCCTGGGTCTGTACCTCAGAGACATTCCACATGATGAGGGAGTGTCCGCTGGCACAGCCTACAGGAATGTTATTGTTCAGCAGACAAAAATCAGACCAGAGGATGAGTCTTTGATATGAGACATTACTTCACCTGTTTTTAACCAAAGGGAAAAGATGAGAGAGGATATCTGCTAAAGCAAAATGAGAATATATGTAATACGTATAAGGTTGTTCTCAATACTGAGCTCACAAATGTGAATCTTGTCTCAGACTTTCAAAATACTTATTGGTATTTCAACTTTGTAAAAAGGATTTGCAGAATCATAACAATATGTGATTTTTCTCAAAAATAACATTTGCATCACCTCTCTAATCTAATGTATTCTAACTTCAAGCTTTTCTATGAATTTCTAATCATCAGTCGTCTTCTGCACAAATACCAAAAGAAATCGTTGCCTTTGTTCAGTCAAGTGAGATTCTTACCAGAGTCTGTTTTAGATTGTGGAAAGAATTTCCTTGAATTGGAATGGAAGGCAGAGGACCGTGTGGATCAAGCCATCTCCATGTTGAAGCATCAGCAAGGATGACCCGTCATAGGGTGAAGAGCAACTCAGATATTCTTGTGAAAGGCTTCACTGAAGGAGCGCAAGAAGATGGTAGTCACAGAAGTGACAAGAATGGAAGATGGTAAAATCCATCAGCCAGGGGCAACAGGGCTGGCGGACAAAATGCCTATAGCCATCGGGTGAAATGATCTCTGAAAATTTCCCAAGCGAGGCTGAGCTTCATCATAAGAACGCATCCAATCTCGCACGGTGGTTTGGGGCCGAAGAGACTTATGGCCTGTGTGGGGTAGCCCAGGGAACCCTCCATCATATCCTAAGTGGCTGTAAAACTGGTTTGTTGCAAGGGCGGTTTAGGTGGTGGCACAACCAGGTGCTGAGGAGGTTGGCGAAGATTTAAAAAACTCAACTAAGCACTTCTTGAGGGATATTGAGCTTACCTCAGGAAAACTATGCAAGGCCTTAAAAGACCTGGTTCAAGTAGCAGAAAAGTCTAGTTTATGGGTTTGGCCTTGAAGAAACGTCAAGGCTGTGCGGACCAAGAAGCCACTAGGATGACCTTAGAGTTGAGTCCAGCTGCAGGGTCCGCTGAGGGGGCTGAAGGTGCTGAAGGGGCTGAAGGGGCTGAAGGGGCGAAACATCAGTGAAGGATGGCTCCCAGACCCTGCAGCTGGCTCATGACACTGGAGGAAGTGCGTCAGGCAATTTTTGCTTTGCACGGTTGAAGACTTACATTTCTGTATGCATACCTTGTACGTAAAAGTGAACTGGTTTGATCTATCATAGACAGTGTTAGAGAATGCTTGTGTCTATAAACAGATTTAGTGTGACTGTCTGCAGACTCTAACCTCCTGCTGCTCTTGTCCTTGTAAGGTGACCCCAGCTGTGTGAGTTTGTCTGAGCTCAGCCTAAAAGGATACAGAAGACGCCTTAAAGGAAGATACCTTATAATGCTTGTATCCATGTATCCATTCCGTTGACATTTACCCATCACTCTCTTGTTAAAATTGGTGGTGTCTAATGGCGATCCAATTTCACTTTTTCTTTCTCACAATCTAGTGCTACCAACTAGGCCTACGCTGTCGTACCTGACAGGTGTATATCGGTGAAACAGCCCCATATGTCTGCCTAGGGTATATTTGTCTTTTTTGATGTTTGTGAAGGATGTTTTTTTGCCAAATTCTGTAAATTTTCCTAAAACTACATTCTTCTTTCAGTCTATAGGGGGCGCTATAGAGGTAACATATTGGTCAGATGTGTTCAGGGCCGGCGGTAATTAGGTGTTTCAGGTTTGTGCAAGAGGCTGTCAAATATATAACTGACTTCCCATTTTCAATCCAAAATGGCAAGTCCCATAAGGGTCAAAAACATGGGGGCACTATTCAGTCATTTTTTTATTAGACCTCTGTAATTTGCATATGTACATTAAATATACACTAGGCCGGATCACTGTGCCAATTCTGTTTCTGTATATGTGCTGTACTTTTGTGGTTTGCTAAACTTCCATACTTAAGCAAAACTTAAGTATTCAGTGAGCCCTGGCCCCATGTACCGGTAAATGTTTGTGTTGAAAAGTGTTTATAGAACAATTTGTCATATTTGGCTCTCTGTTAACTGCGCATTCACCTTGAGTGTGGCAGTGTGAGTCATTGAGATAATATAATTCCCCTAATGCATGCACAACACGACTTTAAATGCTAAAATAGTATTTGGCTTTGGCATTCTATTGAGTGAATTCCCTCTATCAGTAGAGCCACTTGATTAGATCATTCATTTAAAACAGTTATATCAGTATCAGATAGAGAAGATAGTGCTGTGTGTTTGTGGATGCAGTCCTGAACTCCCCTGACCTCGGGACAGTCCTATACCGCAGACAGGCAGTGTTCTCAGTGAAGCAGCCGTGACAGCATTTTTAAAAAAGGCTTCAATCTGAGAGGGAGCTGGCACACCCTTTACCCTGGGATACTCCTCTGTAATTAGACAGTATACATTCAGGACGTCCCGAGTGAGAACAAGGCACGTTTTGTTAGGAGAGTGAATGTCCAGTAATCCATTGGGGTAGACTAAGACTGTGAATGCTTAAATTGGGCTAACTCCAAGTAGCTTATACTGTGGTGGTCTTTAGACGTTAGCTGTCCCTTTTTTACTAATTTTATACATAGAGGAATGTGCAGCCAACACTAGGACAAACAAATCCTGACTGACTCACCCAAAGGGAACCCCCCAGCCGCACGTACACACACATTTACAGCCCCCCTGTCCCACAGCAGCTGATGGTCACATATGGCCCTTACCTCAGATATATTTGAATGAATCCGGGGCCCGTTTGGGAGCAGTTTGTGAGTCAGCATCCTGTTATCTCTGACTGGTGCAGAATTGGATCACCTTTTTGTGCTATGTTCACAAAACAACTGCAAGGAGTATGCCACAATGTTTTAAGGGTTTTTGGTTCTGAAATGATTTAGTGGCCCATAGAGAGTAACATTAATGTTTCCATTTCTAGCGGTGTCTCTTAACAAACAGCTCAAGCAGGTAGACTGTGTTTGGTTTAAGGCTATTGCTCTAGTCATGTACGGCTGTCTGTCAGGGAATTCCACAAAAATTCACACTAGACCCAACTCTAGCAATGTTTATGGCTAACAATATTATATATAGTGTGTGACATGGTACACTCTACATACAGTATGCAGTTTCTCATACTGACTTACAGTACAATATATTTTGAATCTACGCAGTTTTGATTTTGCCATTTCCTGGCAAGTATCTGGCTCATCAACACATCCATTCAAGGATCTGCACTCACTACTACTATGAGTGAATTCATAATAAGAGTTTCAATATTTTTTTTTTACTCTTAAGGTCATGTATTAATACCAGTGCAGTAGAGAACATAGTAATGGGGTCCATATCAGTGTTTTGTGTTACAATAAATCAACAGAATTGTCAAAATAGTAGCAGCTCTAGTTGCATGGGTTTCTAATCTTAGCTTCAGGTTGCTTATGAAAGTCAAAATGTTTCCTTGAAATGCCATACATCATAGCAGCTGTGAACTATGATGTATTGAATTGCAAATTTGCCATAAGCCTGATTACATATGTTGAGACTTTTTACCCATCACCATTAGGTAAACACTAAGCTTTCAATGATAGGGCTGCACAATATTAAAAAAACATTCACCCAGCAATTACTATGTGGAGTATTTCAATAGTAAATGTTGGCAGTATTTGGATGGTCAGTTTAAATTTCAGCAGACTTCGATGTACTAGTAAAAAAAAAGACTAAACCAGAACTAAACCAGGATTTTATTATGACTAAACCACAGCTAAACCATGACTAAACCTAGACTACCAGCCGTACAAAGGAGGTCGCACACAAAAGACTGGAAACAGAAGGGAAGTGGGTGTGAGCCGACTCTGTCAAGCGCGAGTAATAAGAGATGAGGGCATAACCACAACAAAAGCACCATTACCCGGTTTAGACCTGGCTTAGTGCCCCCAAGGAACCCTCGGTAACTGACCCACCTGTGTTGTGTGTTGCAGATGGGAGGAGGAGATGTCCCAGAGGCAGCAGCTGGAGTCCACCATGGAGTCCCTACAGCAGGTTGGACACAAAGAGTATCATCCATAAGATATCAAAGTGTTTACAGATGTTGAAGTTGTATGAAAATGCATTTATTCCCTAACACTCCAAAACAACATAAAAACTATCAAATAAAAATGAACCAAAGTAGAGACCAAAGTAAAATTTTTAGGCTTTTGTAGAAAAAACTTTATTACCTAAAATTGCAATAGAAATCATCAATGGAAACTCTGATTATGTCATCTAGGCTTTAGACTTCCAGCTGTACCACAAGCTGCTGTTGTTAGTTAGCACTGGAGTTTACTCATAATTTTGCCCAGCTGCACTGGAAAGGTGGATCAAATAAAGAATGATGATAAAAATGATATTCCTATGGGTACAATAAAGTTTTTCAGTAGTAGAAGAGAGACTAGTTCTCAACACTGCTTGCACAGAACCTGCCCAATAAAGAAAAGCAGAAACCATCCACAACAGAAGAAAGTGAACTCAGCACGTTACTTGTCTCTTTACCCGTAAGATTTCCATGTTATACTGGTTTGAGAACCCTTTATATAACATTATAGCCAATGACTAGCCACATTCTAACAATATGCTTTAAACATCTAGGATCCTTGATATTGAAACCTAAATTACATTTTTAAGAGCATTGTTTTTTCAGAGAATATTCTTATATTGTACTATTTAGGTGGTTAAATAGGAAATAGCATACTGGACAATGGCCACACAGATCCAGTTTAAAGAAGAGAAAGCAGGTGATTTGAGCAGGATTTGCGAAAGTGCTACAGCAGCAGAAACACAGACCTGTGATGTTTTATTCAATATAGATTTAACAGAGCTGCACCAGGAACCAGCCTCAGCCCTTCAGCGAGATGTGACCGATTACAACAACTGTATAAAGACGTGAAGAGCATGTGTAGCCAAGATTAGAGGTTCTGAAACGGTGGGACTGCTGTTTAGTCGGTTTAGCTACAGTTTAAACCTGGTTTTGGCACAGTTTAGACCTGGTTTAGACTTGGTTTAGTCATTGTTTTGCCCGGCTTTAGTCTTGGTTTAAACCTGGATTCGACCTAGTTTAGTCCTGGTTATGATCTGTTTTGGTTTAGTACTAGTTTAGACACATTTAGTCCTGATTTAGACCTGGTACGGTTTATTCAAGTCTTGTTTTTAAACCTGGTTAGACCTGGTTTAGTCATTTTTTGCTAATTCATCTAAAGTATTTTGTGCCAATACAAATTCACAAGCTGATCTTCGGTATGTCTTTTGACACATCTGTTGCATGCAGTTTTATTTAGATCCTAGGAACACTGAAGGGCATCTCTCCGGGGCTATAAACCTTTCAGCGGTGGAAGCAGATGTTTTGTGCATGTGGAGATGGGCGTTCAGAGATCGTAAATTCAAACAACATTTTATAGCCAAGTCAATGCCACAGCCGGATGGTCTAGTACTGTATGTTTACTTAAGATCATACAAAAATGTCAAATAATACAAATGTTTAACAAAAAACAAGAGGAAACAATTGTACGTGTTCTTTTCATGTTACAAATCTATAAACCATAGCAAATTAACTATAATCTATGTTATAATAGCATCAGTCAGACAATATGAAATCCAGCCTCATAGCCACAAGCCAATGGTCTCTAAAGTGCGAGTCCCAAGGCTGAGTGAATGTTGTGTCGGTCCAGTATATAACCTCATCAACATGCACACTGGAGGGCGGATGATTTGCTGTGGCCGTCCCAGAAAGAAAGTCAAGCCTTAATTGGTGATCGTTCCAGTCAGTCTTTTCTTATCTAGCCAAATGTTTTATGTCATATTATCAACTAATAATAAATGTTTGAATGTATTTTCTTGACCTCTGTATATCTAAATACATATTCTATTACTCTATTTTGCATCTTAGAGTGCTCAGGAGTCACATGAGATCCAGGGGGAGCTCAATGAAAAGGTGGAGAGACTTAAAGCTGAAATTGTGGTCTTCAAAAGTCTCATGAGTGATGTAAGTATTTGCCCAACATGCCTATACTAACTGAAGTGTCAGGTATGAGATATTCGTGCTGTTCTGTAAATGCATTGGTAAAAATCTTTATAATTCAATAGTTCCTAAAAAAAAACTGGGCAGAAAACCAAAGTCAAATCTGCATTTGCTAAACTTTAAATGGTGACACTATGCAAACAGTTGTCTTGTTATTGGGGTTTCAAAGATAAGCGTGTTTCTCTGAGACAGACGTCCATTGAACAGACCTCAAACATTAGCCGTACATCACGTTCACTTCCTGCTCTGCCCTGAACTGTTGTGTGTATGGTTGTGTATTGTGTGTTGTTGTGTGTCGGTCGGATTTACAGCTCCATTATTCTGCAGAGCCCAGTCACAGCTTGTGCTTGCTCAGGGATAAATACAGTATTGGCTCATGTCATTTCTGTTTCATCAATGCTTTTTGTTGTCTTTATTTTTTGGTGCTTTACTCCTTCTGCTGCTGAATGTGCAAACACAGAGACGAGTATGTTTATCAAGGAGATTGTGGTAAAACTATGGTGGCTCCTGATGGACAAGTCAAAATTGTAAAATGCAAAAACAAAACGAATGAGAAGTTTACGCCAGACCTGAATTCTACCTGCCCCACTGTACTGTATAATATACAAATTGTATGTTGGTACTACCCAGTGATCTGATTGGCTTTTTGTCTTTTCAGTTGCATTCAGATAGTTAAATTTCTCTCTATTTGCTCTGTTCTGTGGAAATCCAACTCAAAACTACCTGCCTGGAGGCGACTAATTATATAGATTCGAAAAAGCCAAGTCAGTACAATGGTTGGCTTGTCTTTCCTGACTTTTCCTTCAGCAGCTCCACCATATAAATGCCATTTTCAACAAAAGCACCTCATATTGCAATCAAATATTATATTAATTGTTCATGGTTAAATAGTAGTATCAGCATTAGGGGGCACAAGACACGTAGATAGAGATGCACCAATCAAAATGTATCAGTCCCGATACCGATCCTGATCTGGGTTTTGTGGATTGACCAATACCATCGGCATAACCATTTCTCTTCTAACTTTGTATGATCATAAAATAATATCCCTAAAGTATAAAACAACAAGACCAGGGGGCTCTCAAAATGTGAGTAACAATGTAATATAATGTAATTTGCCACATGATGATCCGCTCATAACCAGGCTAAAGTACAATAAATTACATCAGCTCCAGTATCGGCCTCATTCAACAATCCACTGATCCAGCTGCTGGGCCTGGATCGGCACAGAGAGTCGATCCAGTATAGGTATTGGTGCAACCCCAATTGTAGACCAGTTCCCAGTAGTTCAACATAGGGTAGAAGTACATAGACAATAGACCCAACACAGTATTAAGGGACCACTTTGGGTGACACCACAATGGCACCAGTTTAGATTCTCTGATATAGGGCTTGGTCTTGACTCACATTCTTTTTCCCCAATGCAGCAAATGTCAGAGCTGGACTCAAAGATCCAGGAGAAAGCCCGGCGCGTGGACATGGACATCTGCAGAAGGATCGACATCACGGCCAAACTATGTGACGTCGCTCAACAAAGAAACTCAGAGGACATGTCCAAAATGTTCAACGTCAGCCCAGCCAGGTCACTCCCAGAGAGGGTGTGTATGCTACTCATTTTCAAATAATTAAATACACATGTTGAGATACTGGCGGACCTGTTTTTTGTCTATTGACGCTTATGGTGCATTCACAGATCCATGCACAGTTGCTCTGATGTTAGAGTTAGACCAAATAAATGAAGAATTAGTCTGAGCGCATCAGTTCAGACAAAGACAGAAGTCCATTTTAGATGTTATAATCAAGCTATGAACATTGTCAAACTAAGCATTGCGTGTAACCATAATGACAGCTGACTTTATTTTTGCTGCTTTACTTCCATCCTGCTGAATGTGCAAACACAGAGAAGAGTAAGTATCAAAAATAGTGATAAAACTATGGTGGCCCCTGAAGGACACTAGCACTATTCCTTTGACTAAAATAAATATATCTGAACATAACGTCTCTTATTATTTGCATGTTTTTACGATTTTTGATCCAATATTGTTTAGAACTTTTTGCTGTAGCTTGCCCATCAGAGCCACCATATAAACCAGTCAATATCTATATTAGACTCCTTCAGTACAATAGAGTTTATGTTGTTAAAAAACATTTCTCGTGCCATTTTGGTTAGATGTAGTAGAGCCAGTAGTAGTATTGGCATTAGTAGGTGCATCCAAATGAAGAAATTGTTGCCAGTTTGTTACTGTACTTATTTGTGCATGTAAACTCAAAAACAGATTGACATAGTAACACCAAGCCATGGACGTTTTCAGTTTGACTAAGCACTGCATGTAAACAAAGTGACAGTGTATGAAGCCTTGTGTAACGCTTAAGACGAAAATGAGACGCTGATGTGGTCGCTCTTCTCTGCGCTCAAGGTTATTATATTGAGGCTTGCCCAGACCCAGCTCTCACTGTATTTCTCTAGTGAACCTAGCTATTACCTTTATTATTTGTCTGTATATGTTGGTAGGGTTAGGAATCAAGATATTATTGACAGAACTATATAGAAAGACACATATGTGCCAACCCCTTTTATCTACTTGTATTTTGAAGTACTAATGTAATGCTTGCAATTTCATTTAACTCCAAAATATCCCTGACTTGACACAAAAAAGCAACATAACAACCAAGCCCCTTCAATTGCAATGGGACAGGCCAAAATTGAGCGTGGCTAAATAACATGCACACTAGCAGGGCTGTATTCTGTTAGCATTAGCACTTTGTATTATAAAGACAGTGGGTAGCAGCTTCACCCTGATAATATATAATTTAGTAAAAATGTGTGTAAACAGTATGTAGACAATAGAAAAACATATTGTTACTGAAACGGGACTTCCTAAATGTAACAATGTTGTGATTATATTATGTATTAACTGTTGGTGGATTATAGAATAAAGCTTTAGATTCAATATGACCACCAACTTCCACTTTTATTAGTTCATGTTTTAATTCAGCCATTTTGTATCTGGCATGTGATTTGTATGTAGCCTCTCTCACAGGGAGCCATGGCCTGCTGCAAGAAGAAAGAGCGTAAGGCCTTATCCGATGAGGAGAGCTCCGAGATGGACGCAGAGCCCAGCCCATCAGAGGAGGACATGCCTGGGTCTCTGAACATAACAGACGAAATGAAACGCATGCTAAACCAGCTGTAAGGTTTTCTCTGCATTAACACCTCTCAAATCACATCTTTGTCCCTGCAGTGTTGTAGTTGGTGTGGTGTTCTTCTGGGTAGAGCTTTATCTCCCCCTGGTGTTTAGTTGAAGTGTTGCATGAGCTTAATTTGCTTTCTGTCAAAGTCTTAGTAAATGTTTCTCTATTGTCCTTACAAATTACACCAACCTTTTGGTTTATTAATGGCAATATTAATAATTAATAATGAGTTTCTAAATTATATTGGACTTCTTTGGTATTCCCAGTGTCCAGACCTGTGGCTCCTTTGGGTTACCACATACATTCTTTTAAAGATTGGTACTTATTAGAAGCTGAGTGAATAAGATTATTCAGAATTTTTACACTGAACTAATTTGAATGTTTTAGATAAGGACTTAAGTAAACTGTTAATTAACATTCCTAATAATGTTAACACTATTGATAAGAATAATCACTAGGATACCAACAAGGCAAAACTATGAGATAATATTTGAATAACCTTCCCAGAGGTGCTTTGTGCTTCACTGTGTTTCCTCTGTTCCCCTTTGCCTTGTGTGTTGTTGTGACTCTGTCTGTGATGTGTCTTCCTCTCCTCCCTCTGTCTTTCCTGCCCTTGTCCCGATGCAGACATTGTTCAGATGATAACTCGTTTGTTGTCAGGCGGGAGACCTTCGACATTGATGATGATTGTGACAGTTTGACATGGGAGGAGAATGAGGAGACACTGCTGCTGTGGGAGGACTTTACAAACTACAATATACCCTGCACCATAACCAACGCCACATGCAGCGCCCCCGGCCCATGTGACCAGAACGGAGACGCCCCTGATCCCGTGAGTCATTATATATTATGTCCGCAGATCCTACATGTGAACGCAATAACTCAAAAACGAATTGCCAGATCAGTTCATATTTTTACACAGTTACATATCATAAAGAAGCCGAACTGGATTGGTTTTGGTACTTCTACAATTAATTACAATTAATTAATTAATTAATTAACTAATTAATGCCAAGAAGCACTTTAATTGAGCTATTATTCCTGCTGATTTTTAGGAAAATTAACAAAATTTGGCAAAAACATTCTTCACAAACATCCAGACAAATCAGAAAAGTCAAATAAACCCTTCTCAGGTTTGTCATGGTTTGGGGGCGGGGCCTCTTATTTGCTCTTTAACTATATTAAAACCCTTTGAAATCACACAATGTCTGATTAAGGTGCCCGTTGGGGCCATAGTAGTTGTAGCAGACATATGGGGCAGACGTATGGGGCCGCTTTGCCGATATACACCTTGCTGTCGGGGACGACGGCACAGGCCTAGTTTTATAGTTCAGATTGCTTTCATTGTGTTGAGTGTTGCTTTTATAGACATGTGTTCACCGCTGATGAATGAATGTGTTCCCTCAGGAGTCGCAGGATGGAAGTCTGGGCAGCCTCATCGATGAAACAGAGTCACTGTTTAAGACCCGAGAGCAGGAGTACCAGGAGACCATCGGACAGATTGAGGTGCTAGCATACTTTGCAAATTAAGCTGAAGATCTACAATATTGATAATAACAGTGACAACGTGGAGCCAAATTATACCAATTTGTAAAAACAATATATTTAATTTCATTTTCAAAACCAACCACTTTTATACAGCTACACTCAATGCTGTATACTGTAAATGAGGCCATAATTGTCAATTGCACTGATAAAATCAATGCAGGAAACACAACAAAGCCCTTACAGTATTTCATTGTTTGTCTTTGAATTATTTAGACCAGTGTCTTAAACTCTTGTTTTATTTCCAGATGGAGCTGGCCACAGCGAAGAGTGACATGAACCGTCACCTCCATGAGTACATGGAGATGTGTAGTATGAAACGAGGGCTGGACGTTCAGATGGAGACCTGCCGCCGTATGATCAAAGGAGGTAGAAACTCTCCCTCCTTCAGCTCTGTGGCCAGCAGCGACTCAGGAAACACAGACGAGATCCAGGACGAGATCTCGGACAAAGACCCAGACCCAGACCCAGGCGCTGTGAGCTGATGGCTGCCCATGAGGGCTTCAGCCTGCTCCTACCTGATCACATGGGGTTATATTATGTGTGCAGATGTGCTCCACTTTGAGGCCTCTTTGGTCATAAATGGTCGGTCTTGCTCACTGACCGAGAACTGGTGCTTTTCAAGTCTTTTCGTTTAGGGTTAAGAGTCCTCTTCTGTAAAGTGCATACACTGTAGACTCTAAGCTGTGCTCTTTTCCTCAGAATCAGTCAATAACATTTTTTTTGTTTAAACTGGAATCATAAATAATTGTCAACAAAGTTAGTTCATGATGGTTAACATGAAACTATCCATTATCCAATCACAACTCTCATAAATAAGCCTTGTTTCATCTGAATGGTAACAGTACAGGTCAGATTGGTTTGGTTCAGTAGATGGTCACATTGTCTTCAAAGTAGTAAGGTACTGTGCACCTTTGCCATACTAACCTGACCCACAATGTACTGCTCCAGTGGAAACTGAAATTACAGGGTTTCTAACAACCAGGTTAAAAATAAAAAGCAGGTCAGTTGTGCTACTGTGCCCATGAACCATCCAGGTTAATCAGATGTGCTGTCTTTTCTATGTCTATTACTGTTTTTGTAAAGTACAAACACAGTGCTGAAAAACAGTTTAGCCTATATTTGACTATATTGAACCAATCACTTTTTATGCCACTTTTGCCCAAATGGAGGCAGTATAGTTTTAGCCAGATAGCCAGAGCAGAGAAAAAGAGCACAGCTGTTTAATGCACTATTGAAGATCTATGCAACTTTTTGCCGGCCTTACTTTTTGGACTGGCTTGTCCTTTTGTCAGTTCTTCTGCTTCATTGTGTTATCAGACTTTTACACAAATCAGTTTTCTGTTTTTCAATGGGGTTATTCTTTTTGTGCATTAAAAACCCTCAGAATGGATCATGCATGTCAACATTGCCTTATTAGTGAGGTAGTGAATGCATTGTGTATTGGATCGGACTTGACAGCAAATATTGAAGACAAGAGCCAAACTATGCCCGAAATCTTTAAAGGCCAAACCAAAGTAGAGACATTCTTTTAATTGTGATTTAGTTTTTTGTCTTCCAGTAAAGTTTCACAATTGTGTATGGACGTACATGAGGGCTCTAGGTATGAGTTGTAGACACCAGAGGCCTTTTTGTTCATTAGTGTAGCAACACACTGCTGCACTTGATATTTTATAATGACTGAAAAAAATTACGTTTCAATGGTTTGTTTAAGTGCTATTTTAATGTTGAATTGCAGAATGTTAAATTACTGGCCTTACCGCAGTTGTTACAAGGAGCTTTCAAACCCCTTTTCACTGGACAGCAGCAAAACATAGGCAATATTTTTTCTTCTCTGATCATGTGATTCACGCAAATCACTGGTTTTCAATTGTGTCGTGTGAGTGTTTTGAGCTGATGATGCCGCAACATGTTTATGTGCGTATCATTTATTAATGTTACATATTTGCTTTGCCTCAATTTTTGACTGAGAGAATTAGTAAGTAAAATTTCAGGTTACATTACATTGTTTTGTGGGAAGTGTGCTATATAGTTCCTATATGTTTGACTAAACAACTCTTTTTAGTGTGAAAATCATTGCATTCATTTTTCCATTTCTGCAGCCTCCTCTAATTTGAGTTTGAACATTTGACCAATGGTGAAACCAATACAGCGCTTACTTCAACTTTCTGAGAACTGGGGTTACATCCAGTGACTTCTATCTACCCACATTTGAGCTAGCAATGAGCTAATACATGTGATCTGGGAAACATAACCCACTAACCCATTATATCATGACTTGGGTGATGGTTATCTTCACTCACAGGTAGCATTTATATTTTTGTGTTCATGTAAAACCAGCCTTACATTTAACACAGAGCCACTGTACTTTGCAACAGTAACAACAAAAACACAGTTGTTTTCTGATCTTTGAGAAGTCTACCAAAGCCAAAGTAAATTGTTCAGTAATTTGACAAAGGTGAAAGTGGACCTGTGATGGAAACTGGAAACTGTCCTTTTGTGATTGTTTTTAATGCTATACAACATTGGGTTAGTAAAGGTGCTGTGGGGAACTTTATAAAAAAAGCTTCAGAATTGAGAGAAATGTTTTCACCAGGAAAAGACAGTACAGTTATTCAAGTCAAAATGTGGGATGCCAGTGTTTCTTAATATAAAGGGGTTTTATATAATATTTTTTATAAGCAAATAGCATTTTTACTTTATGTTGGTTTGCTGTCATTACTGCTAATGATCTACTATGCTTTACTATCCTCGCAAATAATTGATTTCTAATAAGTGTTTGATTGTAAGTTTAAGAGAATATTTTGTTTAAACTCTTGATATAATGTATTCATGTGAGCCTGGGATAATGGATGTACTGAATTGTTACTGAGATAAATCAAATAAAATGGTAGATTGGATTAAAAAAGATTGATTTTGAAATTTATATATTTTTTATGGTCTCAAAAATCAATGCAAGCAACCTGGAGGAACATGTCTGCAGCAGCTTCAAGTTTGTCCCACACTTTTCAATACACTTTACAATTCTCTATGCATTTGAATGGCACTTCCTGGAACTATTGAGCAAATATGTTGCTGTTTAAAAACTGACCCATTGTCGCCAATGGAGTTGTTAGAATTCTGCTTTTCAATGGCTCTGCATGTCTACATGATGTTGATGAACTTTGGAGCTTGTCAGATAAAATCTACTAGGAGATTAAATTTAATATTAGGGGGTTATTTCAGGGGTCACGTCAACAAAAATGGACATATACTATTTCTTTTTAACAATTTATTTTACAGCCTTTTTAAAATGTTCAACTTAAAAACTTTGCTGCTAAAATGATAAAACATGTTTTCAAAGATATAAGAACATGAACTGTATGTAAACTGTAAACTGGTCAAACATTAATCTTCAAGCTTCCAGTGCAAGAAATATGATTCTCTTGGCCACTTCCTCTTCACCATATTTGAGCTGCAGTTCCTGGCGCACTTCCTGGTTGGCGGTGAGCAAACGCTGGTCATCTGTTCGAGTCCAAAATATTCCAGTGTTAGACGAGGGGCAAACAAGGAGCTCAGAGGCAGCTTCCACATCTCCACTGGTCTTCAGAAGAGCTTTGGTCACACACTCCAAGTCCTGCATAAACAATACAAAATACAATTCAATATTGTTTACAAAGTAAGCCTTATTTCAAGAAGCTGGTTGAGCAAACTCTGATTTTAAATTTGAAGGCAACAGTAATCAACTGGAGGTGAAGTCATGTGACTGAGAGGGTTTGTTCAGGTTAAACTTTAATAAATTGATGTAGAGTTGCAATGTTCTTTCTCAGGGATAAATGAGCTACGCTGCATTAGGAGCTAGATGCTGGTGAAGTATGGTGCAGAGAGCACTTTCTATATGTCTCTTCACTTCTACACTTTATTATTGTCTCTCTGTCTCCTCACTTTTACATTTTACACTTGATGACCTCAGCTGGCCTCGTTTATGGCGCTGTCCTCACTGGTGGTGGACCTCTCCTAGATCCCTCGCGAACCTCCCAGCTTCAGATGCCTGGCTTGCTGTTAGATGTCCAGGTGGATAGCTGGCCTCTGTGTCCATGTGCTCATCTGGATACCACCACCCCCAACCAAACCTGCTGCATCTCCTCATTCATCTGGATGCCCCCTTCTCCTTATTCACTTGGATGTACCCCTAAACCTGCTGCATCCATACACACATATTGAGCTCTCTCAGCACAAGGACCTCATCCATCAGTCCTGGACACATCTACAGCCTGTCCGTCCTGGGAGTGGATC
>JAVQKC010100728.1:0-16102 GCA_036025475.1 Philypnodon macrostomus | reverse complement strand
GGCCCCGCCCCCAAGCCATGACAAACATGGGAAGGGTCTATTTGACTTTTTTGATTTGTCTGGATGTTTGTGAAGAATATTTTATCCAAATTTAGAAAATTCCCTAAAACTACATTCTTCTTTCAGTCTATAGGGGGCACTATAGAGGTAACTGGAGGCCGAGCGCATACTGTCGTGTCCCTGGGCAAGACACTTAACCCACATTGCCTATGAATGAATGTTGTGTGATTGGTGTTCGGTGGTGATCGGAGGGGCCGTAGGCGCAAACTGCCAGCCACGCTTCAGTCAGTGTGCCCCAGGGCAGCTGTGGCTACATAGTAGCTTACCACCATCAGGTGTGACTGTAGAGTGAATGAATAGTACAAAAATATGTAAAGCGCTTTGGGTGTCTTCAAAAGCGCTATATAAATGGAAGTTAATAATAAAATAATAATAATAATAACTGCCATCATATTAGTCAGATGTGTTCAGGGCCGGGGGGGTGATTAGGTATTTCAGGTTTGAGCCTCATCGGGCAAAGTATGTGCAAGTTAGAGGCTGTCAAATATACCTGACCTCGCAAATTCAATTCAAAATGGCCGACTTCATGTTCGCGTTCACAGCTAGGATCTGCGGATGCGGACGAACACCGACGCGATTCCATAATATCATCGTTTCGCCGATATAATAAACAATATCACAATGGCAAAGCTCTTGGCCAATAATGCAAAATGGACTGTTCGGTCACACTGTCCAACCCTACTCTTAACACACTCCCTGCATGCAGCATATGACATCAATCAACATCCAATAATGTGTCCATAAATAAAGAAATGCTTTATCAGGACACATTCATAACTACGTGATCAAAACAGAACACAACTGTACCATTCTGTAAAAGGACAATGAGTGCTTGTTGCTGAAGTCAAAACAAAACATCCAAGCTCCTATTGGACATTTAACTGACACTAGGCTCATTCATTGTGCCAGACACTAGTTCTATATGACCCATTATTTCTCAACACCATACAATACAATAGCATGCAAATGCATTTTTATCATTATAAAGAGCATATGCACAGCTAGTATGTGGTAATTATTTATACCACTACTCAATTTTATCATGTTAAGATTTTTTTTTTTTTGATTATGCATTTATTTGTATATTTGTTTGTTAATTAACTGGTACAAACTATATATTCCTTTAACTTTGTATTGCATTTGATATTTAGAAGCATGCCATATGTATGTATTTTATGGCATCAGCTTGCACAAATTGATTGATGAGCCACTTGAGAAAATCCAGAAAGCAGGATACACCGGTTTAGCAAAAGGGAAGACAAAGGTATGAAAAGGATAGGCCCGATCAGCCACATTATAAAATGTCGCTGTGCCTCCCTCATAATCCAGCAGCACACCCACACGTTTGGGATTAGGATTCTGCAACACCGTCTCACTGCTGTTGTGCCAGGCTGATAACTTCACATTGAACCACTCCACGCACCACGACTGGTTATTGCGGCCCAGGCGACTGTTGGGGCCCTTACGGTCAATGCTGTTATAAGCCAAACCGATGCCGATGAAGTTGTTGCTGGTCATTTTCACCTCCCAGTAATGGCGTCCGGTGGAGAAGCCCTTTGAGGCAAGGACTTGGGAGCACACGGCAAACCGCTCGGGACCGTCGGGGTAGTTAATATGCTCGTCGGACACCACCCCCCTCGTGAAGTTATCGGTCAGGAGGATGCGCTTGTGGGCCGTCCTTGGGTCCAATGTGAGAACGGTGCCAACTGGAAATAAAGTTTAACAACGTTTTTTTTCCCAGCTTTTTGAGTAATTTGTTTTACCTCGAGATTAATATTTCACATTTAAGAATTACAAAAATGCTATTAATTGAAAGCTGCCCAAGTCCACATACTGTAACTGATAAAACCAATGCAAACAAGTAATCTATGAACAAAGGTGAAACCCATTTTTAGCATTTCAGATTTTCATACAGGCTTGCTCAAACATGCATGCGCGAAACAAAATACTACTCTAGTTATGTTTTTGACAAAGAAACAACATAGTAGCTCAGAAAAGTAATTCATTTATTTGTATGTTCAATAAAAAGTATTGTTTGTACTCACATTTCAAAAGTTCAACTCTTTTTTCAGCAGTTGTGATGTCCAGGGGAATCTCGGTACTGTCTGCAATATAAAAAATATAATAAAATAATCTATAAAAAATAAATATAAAGGCATTTAGGAAGTGTGTCTGAAAATGCTGGCGGTACCATTGACGTCAGTAGTCTGTGGTGTGCTGGGTTTCTCCTTGAGTTCAGTGACAGGAGGGCGGCCTCTGGGCTTGTCCACTCGATCCACTGAACGATTCACATGATCCGAACTGCCTTCTGGTTTTTGTTCTGAGAAAAAAAACAAAAAACATTCAAATAAAAACTTTACATTATTGTCTTTTTTTGTGAATGTGATTTTACTCACTTGGTGGCTTCTTCTTTGATGCCCCTTTGGCGTGAGGGCTGGGACCTGGGCTGTGGGATCTTGGGGGCTTTTTGAATCCCATGTCGTGAACTAATTAGAAAAATCAATATTATAATTTCATTAAAAGCAAACAAAGAGTCATGGGTTACTGCAGAAACATGCTGCTAAATCGTAAATGAACAAACCAAACAGTGGTGCTGGGCTTCCAGGTCCTCCAAATAATGGGACAATGACTTTTTGTGGCCTTTCCCCTGCTATTAGAAAAATCATGATAAACAATGAATTCATGCAAAAAATATCATGAGGCATATATGAAAGCAAAATATTTATAAAACACTACAAAAATTTGAATTTTTTTTTTAATTGTAACAAAAGTCGAAACAAGGCTATGTAGTGCATTATAAATGTAGAGCATTTTGTTTGCTTTTCAGGAAGCCAGACAATTAATGTCATTCAGCCTGTTGGATTAAAACTAAGCAATGAGGAGTGTCTGAAAGAGAAATAGTCTGGAAGTTTAACACTAATTTGGGACTCAGAAATGCTTTTTTTTATATAAAAAGGTACAAATACAGTAGTTGTTGTCAAGCAGAAGTTACCCCGTCACCAAAGTATCCAAATTAGGTCTGCACAATATCACTCACACTTATGATCGCTCACATTTACGATAGTTTGAAAAATAAGCGCTTGTGAAATGTTAGTGTATTTAGGTATATTTAATAATCAAATCTAATTGATGTTGCCACAATAATACATATGTGAGATATTGTGCATTCCTACTCAAATCACAAGATATCTGATTGTTTTCACTCTTAGATTCCTATCAAAGACTCACCTAATCCAATACCATCAAACTTAAACTCTACATTGATTAAAAAAAAAAAACATTATTACATTATTTGGACTCTTAATAAAAGTTAGTGTTATACGTATATGCGTTTTACCTTGTCTGATCATTGAAATCCTTGCTTCGACAGGCTGTCTGTAGATGTCTTTGAGAAACTCTTTAAGGGCAGTGACAAAAGCCTGTGACGCCAGAACCTTCTTAGAGTCCAGGTTGACCCGAGGAGTGTACGGGTCAAAACCAACAGACTGGGGGAGAGTAAATGTTGCCTGTAAATAAAGAAAGACAGTATAATATGACTTCTGCTTTCCAGTTCTTCCAGTATGCGATTGAGGAGTTTAGACTTGATGCAATTCTAAACTAAATTGATGTTGTGTTTTTGCAATTAACCCATCATCCGATCAAATTCTAATGAATATGGGATTTACTTTCGCTACCAAATACCAGCAGAAAAAGTAATCTCATCTCACCTGAAGAAAGGCTTGAGACTGTGTCTGACTCAGTAAGGTGTAGATTTGTTCTTTGGCTTTGCTCATACTGTCCATATTTTCATTGAACTTCTTCATGAGAGCGTCTAGTTTAGATTGACCAGACTCCACTTCTCGGTCCACTGTCACCAGAGCGTCATTCTCCGCCACCGTCAGCAGCTCACGGATCTGCTGGTACTCCACAGAGACAAGCTTCTTCCTGTTGGTCGCGGACTCCTGTGAAAAAGAAATACATTTAATGAACTAGCCTTATCTTATTCGGGGTAGCATGCAGTCTTTGGGGAAAAATACAATGCTGTCCAAGGATTACTGTGTTTAACCACACACTTTGGTCCTGGCATGGTCAGTTGTTAAATAATAACAAAACCAATTGCAGCGGAACTGAGCACATAAGACAGGAGCCTTAAATTTACCAAAAAAGTATTTCTTCAAGCTATTTCGGTAAAGATGTCTTTTGTAGAGAAAACTAGAAGCTAGACCAGGGGTGGGCAAACTGCGGCCCGGGGGCTTTTTAATCCAGCCCAACATTTTGTCATATTTTTTAAATTATATAATATTGCCAATTTCTCACTCACGTTGTTATAACCTGCAGTAACCAGTTAACTCCACATCGACATTTTTCACTGAGGTCTGATCTGGCCTTTGAGTCAAAAAGTTTGCCCACCCCTGAATTAGACAAACGTTCCCACGCTTAACTTTCATAAAATCTTATATATTTTCAACAAGCTTTTTCAAGTTAACCAAAATATTCGTATGTATGCTCAAATTCTCTCAAGTTGCTTAGGGAATGTGGACAACTGTGTAGATATGGTCAATTGTTTAGGTCTCCTTGAAAGCCATACATACATCATACAACAGTCAAGACTTTTGGACTTCTTTACAGTACCCTTAGATTATTTTGCAGATTCTTCATTTGAGAGAGGACAGTGGCATTTTTCATAATCTTCCCATCCAAAAACGTCAGCTTGGCTCGGAGATCAGTCTAAAAAAAACACATACAATGTACTAAATTAATTTCAAAACACTTGATTACTAGTGGGATATAACTCCAAAAGCACACACACCTCTTTCAGGTCCCTCTGTTCATCTGGTGACACAAATGTACAGCCTTTATGAGCTTGTTGGAGGCAGAAGCTACATATTGGAATGCTGTGCTCACGACAGAAGAGCTCCATAAGTTTGTGATGCTCGGAGCAGATGCGTTCAGACAGGTCGCCCACCGGGTCAGTCAGCTGGTGCAGCTTAAAGATGGGGTTCTCCTTGTGAGGGCGCAGGTGTTCATCGCAATATGACGCCATGCAGGTAAGGCAGGTTTGAGATGCACTCGCTTCCATGCACGTATCACATTTTACAGCAGGCATTATAGGGTTATTAACAGGGATATCCTCCTCTTTGGTCTCTATAGATTGAATAGGCTCTGGGTTGGTCGCTCTCACTTTAAAAGTCGCCACTACATTATTAAGAACTGTATTTTTCTTCAGCTCGGGTCTGGTGGCGAAGTGAGTGCGGCATTGCGGGCAGCTGTATGGAGCAGAGTCCCCCCAGGTGGCCAGGAGACAGCCCTGACAGAAGTTGTGTCCACATGGGATAGTCACTGGACATTCAAATGGGCTTAGACAGATACTGCAGCTCAGTTCGTCTTCTAGACTGAGAAGAGAATACTGCAATTCGTCGACAGCGGCCATGATGACGCACGCTAAAAGACACACAAACGAAACTTAAAGCGAAAACGAAAGTCAACTCTACACCACTGTCGAGACATTAAAATCGAATAATGTTACTTAATACATTAAACTACTTGTTTGTAAGATATACAATTGACGAACAGCTCTGAAGTGGGGATCCAAAACCTTTCGTTATGCAGTATTAACGTAACTTCCTTGTTTAAAGGCTCTCGTCTTATTATTCAATAGCTTACTACTTTTACCGCACAAATGTAATTACATATACATTTAAAGTTACACATTAAGTAAAAATGTATTAATGTATCTCAAATTACCTGTTTGCCCTGAGTTGACCTTGATTCGACGTTAAACCTTTGCTTGAGATTTACTCAGCATCAGTTTTATGTTGAGCGTGAAGGGTTCACTGTCCTGTTTGCGTTTGGCCCAACCCCGCGTGGCGCTCAGAGCACGTTTTTTCACACGCGCACCGTCGATTTGACGTCTTTACGTCACAATCAACGAGCTTAAACACGATTTTGTTTCATTTCTTGACATTTCGTTCAATGTTTGTTAATGTTATCAATTACTTTTCCTAACCAAAAAAAAATCTCCTCGACAATTTCAAGTATGAAATTGTCAGAATGGCTTCAGAACAGGAATTATGGCAAAATATCTGATGATGAAATGAATATTTTAGGATAAACAAGCAAATAATTGAGAAGAATAGTCTAATAATTATGGGCTGCACACATAGAAAAGGGCCTATTACATGTGACAGAGCTAACCAAGTGACCAGGCATTTTATGTATTTATTACTAAATACTACCATCTACTGGCTGCAGACAGAAATACTGGGGCTTTATTTCTTTAATAGTAGACAGGTAACTACAGATACAAAGTCAAATGTACAAGAAGAATGCATAATTGTTGTTGATATAACTGTAACTGTAATTCAGTTGGTGTTGATGTGAGGCCTGTGGACATTGTTTTGGCTGCTGTGTTCTTTCCAAAGCCCTGCGAGCTGCTCCTCCTTAAAACATGAAGGTGTCATGTAAGAATTCATAATTACGATGACAGTAAGTTAGGACACAAGTTAGTGAGTAAAGAATATTTGAAGATTTAGTCCATTTTAGTATTTCTCTTACCAATACATCAACTCGTGCAGCTGCTGCCAAAGCCACACTTAGCTTCCTCTCATCTTCTTCCCTCTCCTCCTCAATCACTGCCAACCTGAAAGAATGATCAGAAAATGCATATTCATTTTTAAAGCACGTAAACAGCATTTGAACATAGCTCCTGTAAAACACTATTCTTACCTGAAGGTGGCACTGGTGAGTTGTTCATCTCTCTCTGCCAGAAGGTTTCTAAACTCATTGGCCTCTGCTTGAAGCATTGCATACTGGTCCTGGATTTGGTTGATAAAATCTTCTAAGCGTTTGGCCATGTCCAGCTCCCTCTCTGTCACCTGCTCGATCCCAAGGCGGAGTTCGGACAACTCTTGAGTGTGCTGGGAGTTCAAACAGAAATGTAACACTTACACTCAGCGGCCACTTTATTATGTAGACATGTTTACCTTCTATGTTTGAAATAAGCCTTTAACATTACATCAAGACAATGGTTTTAGTCATGCGCATATGTTTGAGATTAACCCGTGGAGGTGCAAACCAAGCATCAGGATAAAGAAGAAAGGTGATTTAATCAAATAAAAAAAACATAGACATAGATAAGGTTTAGAAAAACTGATTTGGTCGGCAGAAAAACATCTCAATGCACAAGGTGACAATAAAAACACTAGGCAGGTACAAAGTCTGCAGTCTCCAGTGAATACACATTCAAACTACACATTGATTTTGTAGCACTGAATAGGAGCATATATATTACCCGATCCAATACATTGAACTCTTCTGTTTCTGTCTTGATCTCACTGGACTCTCTGTTTTGATTGTCTTTGATCCACGGGACTTGTTCAGGTCCCCGCTTGCCTCCGATGCTTTCATTCTGAAACATGACATTTTAAAAAGAGTACAGTATTGGATTTCAGATACAAAAATAACCCCTCCTTGTTCCTCTTTGCAGTTCTTACAGTTTGTGGTAAGGTGATTACTGGTTGGTTGGGCTGCTCTGTTGTTGGCTCTTGATGACAGTCGGTCGTGGGCAGGTTTTCAGAGCTGGTTTGCCTCTTCAGGGCGTACTTCTTGTGGCCGGCAGGTCTGTGTGGGGCACTCTGTGTCCGGTGCACTGGCTTTCGATCTTTCAGGCTCCTTCTAGCCTTGCTGTCACTTTTGAATGAAACAGATGGCATAGTTTAATTGTTTGTGATAATGGAATATTTTTATGTTGTGGCTAAAGGAAGCAAATAAAAACAATTGTAGCTCATATTGTTATATTGATATACATTTCAAAATAATTGTACATAGCTCAATTTAGTCAGATGCACCAGGAAGCTTCACATTTTAAAGTTCTCTAAGAAATACATTGGTTGGTGCTTTTCATGTGTGACATCTGTTCCTAATTATGATCTTAATAAAAAATTGTCAATGCAAAACAATATCTTCTTATCATGTCTTCCATTAACGTAATTATTACTTTTCTTATTGACAGGTCAGTGTTTGAGTGTTGTACTTTGGAACCACGCCAAAACCTGTATAAATCAGCTGACACATCACAAGACACATCAGGAGTCAAAACATATCAAGGTACAACACTCAAACACAATCTTAATAAATAATTATCTTTTAGCTATAGAATACAGTATACTCTACCCATCTCGTTGTCCTTTGGGCTCCAGTGGAAGCTGCTGCATTGACGTCTGCAGAGGGCTGTATTTAGCCAGGTCTTTAGGCGGGACATAGATTGGCTTCACTTGACCTGTTTGGCTAGAAAAAAGAATATAAACATTAATGGTTATATTTTTGGTATTTTTTAGCTTTGTTTTAGTGAAAGCAAAATAGAAGTGGCCAAAGCTGAAATCATGCACCGTACCTGCTAACCATGATCCGAGGGGCTTCAGGACCCAGTGACTCTGTGATCTGGTTGAGAATTGAAGGCAGTGGG
Organism: Philypnodon macrostomus; assembly: GCA_036025475.1. Lineage (NCBI taxonomy): Eukaryota > Metazoa > Chordata > Actinopteri > Gobiiformes > Eleotridae > Philypnodon > Philypnodon macrostomus. The sequence continues at coordinate 7,599 of JAVQKC010100728.1, read as the reverse complement.
TGCAGCTTGTCTGTTGTTTGCTATAGATGAAAAAGTCACATATTATGGAGCTGTATTTGTTATCATTCATCTTCTCCTTATTCCTGTTTGGGTTTGTGGGTAGTTTCAGCCTATCCCCATGTGTACATCCTCGACAATGGCCAGTTAGTTTCAGGCTTACATACATAATACATTTCACTTTCAGAGTCACTCACAAAGGGGCATTTACCAATTCTCCCCACACATGCATGTCTTTGGATGTTCGGGGGAAGATAAGGTCGGAAGAGAACCCACAGTAACACAAGGAGGACCCCACTCCACTTACGATTACTGTCTTTAGTCCTACCTGGTCTCTCTGGTAGATGATGTCCACCAATAGGCCGTGCAGCACAGCCAGGCGCAGAGGCAGATCTACATAACCATCAAATGAAGTCATGGGGATCTCTGCATCTGGATTAGACACAGTTTGCAGAAAGCCTCTCATGCCATCCCAGTGCTGCTCCAAGAAGTCATTCATAAACAACATGTATTCCTCTTTCTCTCCAAACCTAAATCAAACAAGAGTCAACTAAAAACACTGGACATAGTAAAAGCCTTTATAAGTAGTGATTTTTAGGTTTGTACTGAATACCAATATTTTTTTAGCTAAACAATAAATTGAATTGATTTTATAATCCAACATTCACTTTATATGTGTCTCTTTTTTCTTTGTTTTGCTCCAGTACGGCTCTTGAATTCTACCTCTTCATTTTGTAGATCATGTAGAATACTTACAAAGTGAAGTTGGCCAAGTTCTGGATGACTTTTGCTGTAAGGGTGAGCGTCCGCAGAGTGTTGGATTCGGGGTATGGTTGTGTGAGATTGAAGAGCGATGGACTGAGGACAGCAGGACACAGGAATCGAAGAAATAAAGAAGCAGAGATGAGTCTTTGTCCGATCTCTGGTTTGCCCTGGTCTTCACACACCTCCATCCAACTAGAGAAGATCCTGTTCAGCTCCTCCGGGAATGGGCTGAGGGAAACACAGTATTAGTAAGGAATATTTTATTGTTACAGTTCTTTTTTCAGAATAACCAATACATACTGTTATCGCATATGTATGTTACTTATTCAGAGCCATAATGCAATAAATATTACATACATACATTATTTATATAACATACAAAAATAACTTCTGTATAATTAGAAACACATTAACTTTGCCTGCTACACTAATGCAATCATTTGCAGCGTATAATGTAATGATGTATTTTTGGCTTTTTCTCTCACCCATGAATCTCTACTATCTTTTGCACCACTTCTTCACACGTCTCCTTTAGGTGCTTCTGGTTATTTGCCAAATCAGAGGCGGGACATTTTCGAGAATCAACTTCACAATTCTCCACAGAGATGTAAAGTCGAGTGATGAAGTCCCCTGGAAAAAAATAAATATATAGAAACCCCAAACAACAATAATTGAACAACCATTGATCAGGATGATTACCTAATGTATCAATCAGATACTTTTGTCCCACCAGCTTCATATATTCATCAATGGCTTTAGTGGCAAGTGTGTTTTCTCTGAAGATTAGGGCCTCGTTCTCACCAAGTCGCTCCACCTCTGCACTGCCCAAATCAACCAGGAACTCCTAACAAGCAACATACATCAGGTAAGGTTGTGTTAATTATATATACATCAGTTCATCTTTTATCTGCTAAACTACCAAACTACTAAAACCTAATTGTTCACCATTTAAAACATTTTTGTGTATGTGATCTTGTAACCATAGCAAATGCAAAAACTCTACTATTTCGTGATTGTGTCAGTTCAGAAATAGGCTGGAACTGAAGGAACTAAAACTAAAACCTAATATTACAAACACACAATGGACAGTGACAATTGCCAAGGTAATAGTAGTGTGTTCTATGGCCTCAGTTGGCCCGCTGGCACGCCTGGGGACACTCTCATTGGCCAAACGTAGGGGCAATCCAAGCCTGAGCATGGTCCAGTTGGTGCAGTGTGAGTACGCCTCAAGACAAATGGGGAATAACTTTTAGCTCATGGTACCTGTAAAGCGAGCATTGTTACAGTAACGAGTCTAATATTAAACCATTTTATAGTGACTTTTCTTTTCCTTTAGCAGTTTTTCCCTCAAAATTTCAGTTGGCCCATTTTAGTGACATCATTTCATGTCACTAAATCTATATTCATTCATTCATTCATTCTATCCATTGAAACATTACTATAGCAAACATAAACTATTGTAGCTGCGTATGTTGCAAAAGCCATTCAACACTATACGGTATATGCCGTTAATACATTTTTCATTTGATTACCTTGGCTTTTCCAATACTCTGCAACACATGAACCAGCGCGCCCGCCAGCTCTTCCTTCTCCTTTACGTTCAGAAGTGGCTCCAGTTTGGTGCACATCTCCACATAGTCCACGGTCACATACTCCGCAAACTCTTTGTATTTCTCCATCGGCAGCACCTGCAAATTCTGAAAACGCGCCTTGATACGAAGTGACGCTTGAGGACCCAGCAGCTCTTTGGCCCACACTGTCCCAGGTGCTTTATACGGGGCGATGGGATACCACTTCTCCTGATAGGTCCTGCCTCTGATCTCCGCCAGAGGTATGGTCACACTTCCCAGGGGGTGCATGTTAGACTCATCCCGGGAATGGCGCTTCTTCTTGGGGTCTTCATCACGGAAAAGGTGCAGAGTGATTTGGGAAACGGAGGGGAGGTTGTCAAGCTCAAAAAATTCACCCCAGAAAAGCTGACATCCTCCAGTAACTCCACCGCCAGTGTTCAGGCCTCCCATGGAGCCCATAGTGCCATCTCCTGCCATACTTGAGCGGTTGGAGGGTTTTCCAACAGCACGGCTTGTGGTGCGAGCAAACAGCGTCCCGTCCAGGTGAACTTCACAGTAGTAACGTTTTTTCGGGAGCAGATCTTTAGCCTCATTCACCCACAGACTGAGGGAGTTTTCAGTGCGCTCTATGTTGTCCTGTCAGACACATAGAAATGTAAGTTTATACACTATAATTGCCACAAGCTACTGTCATTTACTCTATATATGTGCCACTCCCAAGCTTGGATAAATGTAAAGGGAGAATGCCAGAAAGGTAATCCAGTGTAAAACCTACATTATGCCAAATCAATAGGAGAATTACTAGCAGAAAAGTGAATGCAATGTTCCTCTATCTGTGGTCAGTTTGGCCACCAACTATTTTGGGAAAGTGGATAAAGGCCAGTAGGTTGCAGGACTGACTCAGAGAGATATATATACAACCACGAACTGGAGAAATGATCATTCACTTCAGGGTTGAACCCACAACCTTAGCACGTGTTTATATTTTGGTTTATAGTCTTCTAACCTTATTTGGTTGAGCCGCCCGTCGCAGATCTTCAATCCAGCGATCCCGTTCAGACGCTGAAGTGCATCCAAAGCAGTGGGTATTTTCAGAGTTTATCACCTGTGAACAATGTATGTATATCTTTTAATACAACAATACATAGACATGTTGTAACTAGTATTAAAGCAGAAGTCTAAATTTACCTCAAAGCAGTACTTCTCCCCCAGTATAGAGCTGTGGACAGGTCTAATGACTGTACTGGTGTCTGCACTCAGGTCCAGACTGGGCATAACTGCGACCGAGATTGAGTTACTGGAGCCTAAAAGCCTTTGGAAAGAGTCAAATTATTATTAAGACACTCAAAATGCACAATCATGTCTAACATTAGCCTTTGAGTTGAAACATATTGTTATATATTAAATACCTGTTTCCTTTGAGTAGCCCCAAAGACTGTGTGGCACTGTTCCGTTTGGCTTTACTCTCAAGGCGCCTTTTAATCATTCCCTTTGAATAAGACGGGACATGATAAGCCTGTGTAATACAGACAATAATAATACTAAAAAGTTCAAATCAGGCAAAATCCACTCACCTTTACCCCACCATCTTGGTTCTTGGGTCGAGGCCCAGCCAGAGCCACATTGTCAGGGTTACACTCTGTAAATAGTTTCATTATGTAAGAGTTTATCCAGTTTTTCCATTGTCTTAAAGGACATAGCTACTGCAATCTATTATCAGCGTGTGTCATAAAAAAACACAATACTACACTAACATTAAAAGCAGCTTATCTTAGATGTTCTTACCCAGAGCTCCACCACAAACAAACCATTGTTTGAACCCCATCATTTAGTCCAGTGGTGTGTCCTAGTCTTTCTCTTCAAGTCGTTTGCTCTGTAAGGCTAACCTTCTTATGCATTAACCTGAACTAAATGAACTAAATGTGAGTGAAATACCACACTGCAGCAGAAATGTCTCTTCTCAGTTAAATATGATTGGACAAAAGTGTGATGTTATCAAATAGGAAGCATGCATAAACATTCAGCAATTTCCTCCCCCCATAATCTCGCTCTGATGTCAAGAGACAGTATGCAGCCATTGGGTTGTCATTCTCAAGAGGATGTTGCTTAAGTCTTTTTTCATTTGCAAATTGACACATTATTTTCCGTCATTTTGATGTGTGAGTGTAAAGTACTGACCTATATCCATATCAACTAGGTTTTGCATGCTGAAGTTGGATAGACAGCTGTAGACACGGTTTCGGGTCCACATTGTTGGCTGAGAAACAAAAGAAGAAGTTAAACTGATATCAACAGAATAGACAGATTATTGTCGGAGATATCGTATGACACGTCACTATACACTACATACACTATACTTAAAAATTAAAAATTAAATCAATCTTATTTGATTGCATTAAATATAAAAGTGACTCCAAAAATTTATTATTTAAGATATTTCTATACTATACAGTTGACATTTACAGGGTATCCACCTTCCTTCATTTCCTTTTTGTTAAGGGCTTTACCAGCAACTATGGGCCTTAAACGCAGGACTGACACTACAGAGACAGAAATCCATTCCCTTTGACATTCAACAGCCTCACCCAAACACAAAGCCCACCGAGTAATCATTTGAAATTAGTAAAGGAACATATTTAGTATTATTGGTATTCTTAAGGCAACTGATTTTGTGGATTTTTTTGTAATTTTTTAACCAGACCAATTTTACAGTGTTCTATATGTTTGTTGATATAGTACCTCTTCCTCTGGGGCGATGAGTATTTGTCCATCCTCCAGGACACAGTTGTTGATGTCCCATAGAGGCACCTCTTGAGCAGGGGTCCACTGTAGCCTTGGCAGCTCAGTGAGGCCAGCATGAGCGGGCTCCACCTCAACCACATCTGTCAGATCAGTAGTAAGAAATAATGCTTAATATAAAATAATAATAATTGATATAGAGCTTTAGTCATTACAGATGCATAATGCCATTGTTTGTTTAGTGATATGATGACCATTATCTCATAGTGACCACTCCTGTTTGTGCAGTTGCCATGGTTACTGATGCTATCGCTCTAAGCCTGGACGAGTTCCTGTGTACTTCCTGTGCTTGTTTTATTTTTGGTTTTACACAATTTCGATGGTTTAAAGTACTCAGGCTGAACACTGTATTTCACTATTCCATTAAAACATTTTCATTTCACCAATTTACAATTATTGTCTTTTGCATTGTTAAATCATTCAAAATGACAGTAAATTTAGGGATGTATTAATTAGGCCAGTTGCTGTCTATTTGGCCTGTTGTATAGCTCCTTTGTGCACCTGACCATACTGTATTTTATTAGATTTTTAAATGAGAAGCACCTTGTGAGTCTATCTCTGTGACAGGCGCTATTAATCAATTAAACTATAATTACTTACTTACTATCATATTCTCAAAGTCAGCTGGACACATACCTTTGAGTAGGGCGGGGTTGCTGCTGCGGCTCTGCAGTTTGGGCCTCTTCAGTTTCTGGGACACTGTTCTTAGATACTTCTTTAACAGTGCCCCTCCACCTGCCCCCTTCTGAGAGGGGTCGGTGGGGGACCCTCCTGAGGCCTCAGCAAAGGCAGAGGAAGAGCTGGGCCCGGCCTGGGCCGATGAGCTGCTTGACGGGACCAGAGTTGCGAACAGCACTCCCGGAGGCTCGGACATGGCTCTTCTGAATGGGTTCTTCCGACCTCCTCCTCCCGAAGATTTGTCAGGCTTTGCTCCTTCGCCTCCTTTACCAGATTTATCTCCTTGGTCCTCGCTCTGAGTTTTGCGCCAGTTCTGCATGGTTTTCCATTTGTTTGTGGATGCCTTGTGAATCTTATCCAAGGTTGAAGAAGGAGATGGTGCCACCCCTTGGGCTTCCATGTCCAGAGTATTCTTTGAGCCAGTGTGCCACTTGTAGGTGTTGAGAGGGTCTGTGCTCTCAGCTGCTGGAGAATCAGAAATCAGACAAAAATTGTGAGTATAAGTAAGTTTTCATATTACTTGGAAGTTGCTGGAGTACATGCAAACATAGAACAAACAAACATACAAAAAAATATACACTATGAGATATATGGACTGAGATAAAGTTACATACATGACTGTCCAGATGATGACGGTTGCTGCTGCTCCACTATAGTTTCACCTTCTTTCTCTGGTGACCCAGGCTCCTTTGTCAATTGTTGAGCAGCTGGTTCTGTCTCCTTCTCCTCAGTACCCATTTCAACAACTGCTGCTAAATATCAAAAAGTCTCTTCGTGAAGTACCTTATGTGCCCCACTAGAAGATCTGGAAATGATCGTAGAGTTTTTAAGGCTGACAGATTGGCCGTACCTGCACTAGTTCTGTCTCTTTAGTCATCTCATTTCCTGTTGTAGAAATTCGAAATGCTCTCATGCACAAAACTGAGTCAAACTGCTCTGTGTCTGCGGTTTCTTCATCTGCTGCAGCAAATGAGTGGACCTCTCACTCACTGTGTGTTTCCTCATGTCATGTCACAACCAGTCACAACCCACATGAGTTCACCTTTCTCCAAAATATAAATATAATATAGTAATTTTTACATGTGATACTGCCACTTCTCAGTTTTTATGTTCATTATAGGCCTGTATTTCAACCAAGGCCTTAACAGTACAGTATTTATTATTTTCATATTTGGCTCAATATCAATACAGTATTATGTTTGTAAGTATTAATGTTATTCCCATGATAAGTATCTATTCAGCCTTAATACATATTCCTTTTTAAACCTTTGCTAAAGCTACCTGTGGGAGTGTGGACTGTTGACTGTTAGATGAGTTTCCTGATGAAGCGGGAGGCTACTTCCTGCCTTCAAAACCACTTCCTGATGTCATGTTGTTTTCTGGTGGCACACACCTGCATGAAATCTGTGTAAATATCCATGTTTTCAGCTCTGCAAATGTACAGTAGGCTGCATTTGTATTAGTCTGTGGTGAGTCTTTAGCCTGTGGATACAAATAAAAGAACCATAGACACAAAACCCACCCATATGCCTACGTACACTGACTTGCATGGTTCCTCCTTACATGATTTTGTAAATTACATAATTTTCTGTTGAATATGTACCAAAACTATTTTGTTTCTTTGCTGACATCTACTGGTTAAGTCATGAAATTGAAATTCTACAACTGAATTATTATATCGGCGAAAACAGCGTGTCGCCGATATTATGGAATCACGTCGGTGTTCGTCCGCGTCCGCGTCCGCGTCCGCAGATCCTAGCTGTGAACGCGATAACTCAAAAACGAATTG
>JAVQKC010100723.1:0-10885 GCA_036025475.1 Philypnodon macrostomus | reverse complement strand
CTAAACCAGGTCTAAACCAGGTCTAAACCAGGACTAAACCAGGTCTAAACCAGGACTAAACCAGGACTAAACCAGGTCTAAACCAGGTCTAAACCAGGACTAAACCAGGACTAAACCAGATCTAAACCAGGTCTAAACCAGGACTAAACCAGGTCTAAACCAAGTCTAAACTAGGACTAAATCAGGTCTAAACCAGGTCTAAACCAGGACTTAACCAGATCTAAACCAGGTCTAAACCAAGTCTAAACCAGGACTAAACCAGGACTAAACCAGATCTAAACCAGGACTAAACCAAGTCTAAACTAGGACTGAGGAGCAAATGTAAATATGAGTAGAATTCAGTGGAAAGATCTATTTTAAATGAATGTCTTTGTCTTTCTACTTAGGCCCAGAATGTAAACGCTACGCTGGAGAATGTGAGGTGTGGAGTTGGAGTACTTACTTTCACCACTAGATGTCACCAAAAGAAGAGAAAGAGAAAAAGACAAATAATGATGTCATGCGTTCTGTGTGATAAATGAAGTCATTATATAGTTGCTATAGGAGCTTGTTCCTGCATTGTCCTGAACAAACATTAGAAGATCCTTTATTGATGAATAGGGGAAACAAACATAATGATTTTGTGGGTTACTTTATTGGTAAAAAAAAGCCATACAAGATTCTCCAGTTTGTATTAAGCATGTAAAAATACAGAATGAATCCAGTACATACAATTCACCCAATTCATCCAATTCATCCAATTCATTCAATTCATTCAATTCATACAATTCATCCAATTCATACAATTCATATTGGTGTTTTTCACAGATGACTGTGAATCTTGTGTATTTCAGTTAGATTTAGACAGCTAAACATATACACTTCATTATTGGTTATGCATGTTTTTACACATGATATATATATATATATACTGGTATATAAAAGCAGTATCCCCAAACCAACAGAGCGAGTTTCAGGTCTTAGATATATTCTTTTTTATTTTATTTTTTATGATTTCTCATTTTACAAAATTAGGAAAGAAATGACCATGCCTTTAGTATCTATCTATATAAAACTATATATATTTATATATATACAAGTGCTTGATTAAGACACATTTTTTTTCTTGTTCATAGTTTCATAAGCGACCAATATTAACCTAATATTTGTGCTGTCCTCAAATACAGAGTGTTTTTTGTTGTGATGAGCTGACGATGTCACATAATTGTATGTACGAGCGATTATCATCCCTTGATTATCATATCTTGTGGTCTTGTTAATATTAATGCACTTGCTAATGTTCCCCAGCTGTTCACTGACATCACGTCTCTCTTGCACCAACCACAAATGACCAGAAATGTCACAACACTTAACCTTCTGAATAGCAGTTACATGAGTTTGTGATGCTGTGGTGAAATAGTTGAGGTGTTTTCTGGGCTTTTCATTCATTGATCAAATGCTTAGTGCTTCTTCCACAGCTTTAAACATTTTGAATTCATTGACAGTTTGTACCAGAAACATGAGTTAATGATACAGAACGGTTACTACTGCAAGCTATCTAAGTGTGACATCTAGCTAGCATCTAGAGCTAACATTGTATTGACTCTTTCTAATTACATCTTTGTGGTTGTAGTTACAATTTCACAGTTCCCCCAATGATGACAGACTCGACTGAGCTTATGATGAGCGGGGCTGTGTTCTTGCCGTTGTCCCGTAGACAGGGATTGAAGTAGGGATACAGAGGCTCCGTGAAACCACACCCGGTGAAGGTGTAGATATGGACTTTGGCTTCTGCGTCAAAGAAGGAGACCTTGCCTTGTTCGTAATCTATGAATATCCCGATCATCTGCGGGATTTCCCTTAGAGGCAGTGGAATGGAAGGGCTGGTGCAGGCGCTGAGACAGCCCCCTTTTCGACGACAGATCGCCCAAAAGCCAAAGTCGGGGCTGACCATGATGGCTCCCTTTCGGTTTATGGACTCCTTAGCAATGCCCAGGTCCCAGTCGGTTTTATCTCCGACCTGTAAGCATAAAAACGGAAAGAAGAACGATGTTGTTTGGGGATTGAGTGTGGAAGGCTGCAAAACAATGGCCATTTTGTAGATGATAAGTTCAGTACAAGCTCCTCAGTCCTGGTTAGTCCTGGTTTAGATCTGGTTTAGTCCCAGTACAAGCTCCTCAGTCCTGGTTAGTCCTGGTTTAATCCCAGTACAAGCTCCTCAGTCCTGGTTAGTCCTGGTTAGACCTGGTTTAGTCCCAGTACAAGGTCCTCAGTCCTGGTTTAGATCTGGTTTAGTCCCAGTACAAGCTCCTCAGTCCTGGTTTAGATCTGGTTTAGTCCCAGTACCAGCTCCTCAGTCCTGGTTTGGATCTGGTTTAGTCCCATGATGTATAGACTCTTAAAGGCTATTTATATTTTTGATGAGTTAAAACCAGATCTCTGTTCTCTGATCTCTCAATATTCTCTGTTTAGTCATTGTCGATGGTATCCAAGATGACATAGAAATCAATAAATCAAAGTCTTACCTGCACCACCCAGTAATGTCTGCCAGTGCTGAAGCTTTGTTTGCCCAAGACCGAGACGCAAGAATCAAATCTTTTCGGATCGTCTTGAAGCGAGCCTCTCCTCTGCTGTGCATTCACACTCACCTACAGTAACAAAAGAAACACGAATGTAATTACATTACGTTAAATGGACTTTGAACAATACATATTTTTTGTACAATTATCATTCAGGTCATAGCTGGAAAAATGTAGGCTTTTGTTTATGAGTGGTGTGGCATGATGTATGTGCAATTATGGATTGTTATTTTAATTACTGATCTAATCACATTAACTTCTGTATGTTCAGATGCCTTCTGACACTTTGGCGCCTTCACAGCCTACATCTACTGTTGGCACCCATCCCTCATCGAGTGCACAAAGAATATTTTTTCTTTTGATGACCTGTGCTGTCAGATCATGTGGCGCCATCGTCTGTATTGAGGGATCCTTACTGGTGACCCCACAAAAAATCCTTCAAAACAGCCTAAAAAAACCCATTATTTTTGCTTATAAATGCATTTCAAACCTTTTGGACTGACCAGTGTTGCTAGCTCCTGTCAGAGAAAATAGTGACAAAAAACAAAGCCCAAAATAAGCGACCTTCAATAAAACCAATAATAATTACGTATACTTATGTATATGCTACTGTTTATGTCTATATGGACCCTTTTTGGTGTTTTTAATATTATGGGGAAAAACTCCACAAAACAAGCCCAAAGTCTCTTATAACAAGCAATCTTGGCAAACTGTGCCAGTGACCCACAATTAGATTTTTAGTTTTTGAGCAAATTTTCATTATATGTTGAAGGTACTTATATACGTAATTAATTAAGTACGTAATATTTCCCCATCTGTGCTGATACTATGACTTCTTCTATCTTTATTCATATTATTGGTGATTGTGAGCAGAATGAGCTTTATGTGATGTCTGCCTCTTTCAGTTACAGTTATAGTAATATTGCCTAAAAAAGGGTTGGAGACAGTATGCAACCTTGTCTTACACCCCCTGTGGATGTTATGTGGTTTCTTACGCGTTTGTCTGTCTGGTAAAATGCCTCTAGGAGATTTTTTGCTGCATAGTACCTTTTTCCCGTCGGCAGAGAGGACTAGCCAACCAGCCGCAGTGGCGGGATCCATGGTGACGTCAACTGGAGGCAAAACAGAGGAGGTTTACGCCCTACTGATGCTAATTGTTTAAGACAAGAGAAATAAAAATATGCTTTGTTGATAATCGGGTCGCTTGTATTCAGAAACAACGCAAATGATAGTTCCATAGAAGAGATTTACAGTTGACTCCGAAAAGCTGTACACAGAGACACTCAACCGAACAATCACAATGAACCGTGTTTTGAGTTTCCGAGTGTGGATTTTATTACGCCAACGTTTTGTGCAATGCCTGGTAAGCCAAGTATAAAATACATTCAACAGGATTTTCAAAGAAAAATATTATATATCTGTTCTCACGGTTCTCAATTGATGGCAAGGCATAAAAGTGGGTCACGAAAGACAGCAAAAATTAAGTAGTTTTGTATGTAAAATGTTGTAGTCAGTAAGAGTCGCCAAAAGGTTATAAACTGAAAATAAAAAACAAAAAAGACAGTTATGTCATGGCTGTATTCAAACATACCTACATACTGCATCATTGTGTTGACCTCTACAATGACAAAAGAAAAGAAATAGTTAAAATGTGAAATGAATTCATTTGTTGAAACATTTTTGGTTACATTTCTGTTTCTGACCGTCTGCAGCCAGCTGCCTCTGGAGCTCCAGGAAGACCTCCACGAGTTTGGAGAAGCTGTCCCTCATGGCGCTGATGGAGTTCTTCGTGCCGATCTGCATTTTGGACAAGTCATTGGTGAACGTCGGCACCATCAGAGAAGGAAAGCTCTGAGAACATAAGGAAAAAAGAAATTAGATCTCAAAGAAATGTTCAATCACGGGCCACTTTATTGGATAGTCCTTACAGACTATGGAGCAGTCTCTCACCTGTATCAGATGCAGTGGGTCGTCGGTCAGCTCCAGTTGGTGGATCTCGTGGCGTCGTTTCCGGATGTCGTTGATCTCACGTTCAAGTTGGTGGCTCAGCTCTTGTGCCCTCCTTTCGGTCTCTGCCTGTTTTTGCTCCATCTCCTCTATCATGGCCGCCTGGTGCCTCTCAATCGCACCGATCACGGACGAGTAAAACTGAACACTCATCTGGATGTCAGCCTCTTTCACCTTCTGCAAAACGTCATAATTAGAATACAACTTAGACCAGCACAATTTCACTTTTATTATATCTCTCCATAATTTATTCAAAATCAAATCTTAACACTAAAAACAAGGACTAAAGTAGGACTAAATTAAGTATTATGAATATGAACAAATATGTTTGATATTTTGTGGCCCTAGATTCATACCATACAAAGTTACTCTGCCGGCAGCTCCTTAAAAACAATGTGCCTTTAGACTGCTCTATGTGAGACTTATTAGTCTCTGTAGGTTTTACCACACACGGCTAATACATAATAATAATACAGTCGTCTCTATCGCCTGTTGTTGTTTTGTGTTTTCGTGGTTGTTTTGTGTTTTTGTTGTTTGTGTTTTTGTTGTTTTGTGTTTTTGTTTTTGTTTTTTGTTTTTTGTTGTTGTTTTGTGTTTTTGATGTTTGTGTTTTTGTTGTTTGGTGTTTTTCTTGTTTTGTGTTTTTCTTGTTTTGTGTTTTTGTTGTTTTGTGTTTTTGTTGTTTGGTGTTTTTCTTGTTGTTTTGTGTTTTTGTTGTTTGGTGTTTTTCTTGTTGTTTTGTGTTTTTGTTGTTATTTGGTGTTTTTGTTGTTGTTTTGTGTTTTGTGTTTTTGTTGTTTTGTTTTTTTGTTGTTTTTTGGTGTTTTTCTTGTTGTTTTGTGTTTTTGTTGTTTGGTGTTTTTCTTGTTGTTTTGCGTTGTACATATGTTTAAACACTTGTAGTCTCACTTTGCTGCATTCAACTGCGTTTTGAATCTCATGTTTCTTGGACGTCCGAGCCTGGATCATGAGATTGAAGTCCATCTCAGCCTTCTTTATTTCACTCTGAAAACATATACATACATTTTTACTGTTTCAATCAATCAGTGCTCTGTATTAAGAGCAAAAATCAATACTGAAAGTGCTCCTTACACAGTTCCCACAGTTTTGAAGCCTTCCTTTCAAGCTATAATCTGTCTAAAAATGCTTGACCAATGGTAGTTCATCCCCTGGTCTCCACAGCAAGAGTTTGTGAGTGACCACACCCCTCAAAAAATAAACTACTGTAAATAAACTGTATTATTATTATGTTGCTGTAGAGGCCAGGCAAACGTAAAATAATAATTATTACATAATATATACTTATTATATACTATATAATTGATATTATAAAGGTCAGATAGTAAATTTTAAATCATTTCTAATTTAGCACAGAACAAAGATAAATTGTAGATTTTTGTCAGTTCCCAAGCTTTGGTATGACCATGTATTTACCCTGATCCTCCTGCTCTCCTTGTCGATAGTGACCACCTCGTGAAACTTGTGGTCTCGGTCCATGCACTTCGGGCAGACTAAGTTCTGGTCTGTGTTACAGAACATGTCCAGGAGCTGGTTGTGTTTCATGCACATGTGGCTCGTGGTGAAGGTGCCTGGGTCCGTCAGCATGTGTTTGATCATCACCGGGTCTTGGAGGTGGGGCAGTAAATGTTGTTCACAGTACGACACTCGACAGGTCAGGCAGGACTTCACCGCCTGGACACTCTCTCCGGCGCATGAGTCACAGAAAACATTGTCCGATCTGGAGAACTGTCTCAGGATGTTGGCGCGGCGGCGTTGAGGGTTTTGTTTGATGGTGGGTTTGCCCCTCATACTTCTGAACACAATTACACAACAATACAAAACAATACTCTAGGCAAAGTAGTTTAGGTTGACTTTACACACACACACACACACACACACATACATACACAGACGTATATATATATGTGTGTATATATATATATATAATATATATATAGTTTTTAAACTATTCAAATAAATGGACATCTTTTTTAATTAAATACAGTTAATTTAACAAATCGACCAAATTTAAATTCTGCCAGATTTAAATTTTGTGAAATATTTAGAAAAAAATAATAATAATTCAGAATCGATACATTATCACAAAAATCATGATATATCGGAATATATATATTTTTATTTTAGATTGATTTAATGTTGATGTTTAGTCCATTAGTAAGATTAACTAAGAACATAAATGCTTGAGTGTTACAAAGTCAGACGTACTTTTTAAACTCATCAGTGATGTCCCTCAGCACCACGTTGATCCTGAGGTCGGGACGGTTCTTGAAGGTCTCTTTGCACAGCGGGCATTCGGCCTTGTGTCTCGTGTCCCAGAAGCGCTTGATGCAGCCCAGACAGAAGTTATGTCCACACGGGATGGACACGGGGTTCTTAAAGAAGTCCAGACAAATACTGCATCGAAACTGCCCGGCTGACAAGGAAGCGGCCATCGCTGAAACATGAGAGAAACAGAGTGTTACTAAACTGAGAATAACGTCCATTTATTCACCGTCGTTAGGGATTGCGGGGCGTGCCTTGGAACCTTGGGAACGTGGGACCTTGGAGAATGGCCAGTCAGTCGCAGGGCTGACACAGAGACATACACAGACAGAAAATGTGTATATTGTAAATAATGTATAGTAACCCATAATAATTATAATAAAAAAATACATAAAATTCATTATCAATTGGTATCACGCAGGCGAAATAAAGCCACCTCACCGTTCTCGTGACCTGGATGAGATGGTACGATAAATAGACAGGAACATATGGGTCACAATTAATTGCATATTATCTGTCCTCAATTACTGGATACACATTACATTCTGTATGCGTTAGTCAAAAAACAGGCATTTGCTGACCTCTGACCCCTAATTGACCCAGCTCCATCAGGTCTGCAGCACGTCTGAGTCTCTACACGCCACAAGAAGTCAATGTTTGAAAAGTAAAACTGGAATGTTGAACACGGGATGATTGTCCAGATAAAAAACATTCTGATCGCATCGAGCCTTTGAGACTACAGTCGATCTGACCAGTCCCATAGAGAGGACAGAGACTACAGTTGACCTGACCAGTCCCATAGAGAGGACAGAGACTACAGCTGATCTGACCAGTCCCATAGAGAGGACAGAGACTACAGCTGATCTGACCAGTCCCATAGAGAGGACAGAGACTACAGCTGATCTGATGAGTCCCCTGTTTGGTGTTTAGTCACATCTCAGTGGCTCTGGAGACGTGAAGTACTGGGTGTATATAAAAACAATATGACGGCGACGTACTGGAGACGGGTTCAGTGTAAATTGGGGTTAGACAAGCCAGAAACCAGGTATCAAATCAAAGCATATATTACAACTGCCAACGAGATTCATGATTCAATTCCAGCTCATTGTACGAATGATTTGTGGTAGTTGGAAAGACTATGGACGAAGTGTTGAAGCTCTGGCTTTAGTGAATCAATAACTGGCTACAACAAATCAAAACCATTCTTTTGATTTTAATTCACTTTGGTTAATCAGACTTGATTTGATGTTCAACTCTTGCCTCTACCTGTACAGCCCATGTTCAACTGGCCACGCACTGGCTCAGAATGCTAATGACTGCTGCTAGTGTGAGAGAGAGCGGAAGTGCACTTAAATGCGATCATCAATCGCTCCGGCACAATGAAGTTCGTATGGAGAGGGCCTGGCCGCGCATAAAGAACTCTGGCTCACAAAAGACCAAAGATTCAAACACAATCGGAGCCGTGATGTGCAACAAAACGTGAACAAACTCTATGGGCGGAAGAAGGAAGTGGGGAGGGGGCGCTGTGAAGAAATGAATCCGGGAGTGAGTAAATCTGTCAATGGCCACAAGCTAACGACCAAATCTGTCTCATGATGTACAAGACTGTGCTTCACATATCTGGATTAGGCAGCGTCAGAACTGCATTTTATTTGTATTCACTCATTCATTCATTTGTTCTCTGTGTTTTTTTTTGTTCCAGGGGTTGGAAGGGCCTTAACGCTATCCCAGCTGCTTTGGGTTTGAGGGGGGCTACACTTCACCAGTAGCATGTTCACATACATATAGAGTACAATCACATTTTACCTGCAATTGCATGTTTAAACCACCATGAACCAGAGATCGAAAAAAATCTCAAGAAGCTCAATAGATGCTAATGGATTTGCCCAAGTTGTTTCAATGTTTTAAAACTGACTCTGACCATGTTCTATGATATGAAGTAGAGCATCTATAATTATTATTTTTACATTAGTCCCTTCTACAGCAACATCAAATCAGAGTTTTGGGCTACTACACCACACTCGACAACACTCGACTACTATTGGTCAAAGTGGTAGCCTGCAAACTGGATGTAGAGACCTGAAAATGGAATAAATGAAAAATGCATAAAATCATAAAACAGGGTCAGATAATCGATTATAAGCTTTTTTATTATTATATTATTATTTTATAATTGTGTATTTTTGGAAACCTCCGGAACAGGTTTTAACACAGGAAAATGTTCATGTATACCCGCTTCCATTATATAGGTGTGTCCTGGCCCTGAGCAAATATATGACTCCATTATTGCATCTATATAAACACAAAAAACCTTCATAACTGATAGTATTGATCTGTGTTCTTATTTCAGCCAGGGCTATTTTCTGCACTGTGTCATATTAGCTGCATGCTGGTCCAGTGGGCTAAGCTAAAGTAGTTGCTAAACCTGTCCTATGGCCCTAACTAATGCACTAAGCCGGACTCTAAGACACTGACCGGTCTCCGTCACTCCCAATTAACCCGGTCAGACTTGCTCTACGGCTAAATCAACCATCCTGCTAAACCACTAACAGCGTAAGGTGGTGGGCTAGCTTAGCAGAATGAAATAACAATAACTAAACTTGTGGATTTAGCTCATTGCTTAGTTAAATGAGTCGATACAGGAGCCTGCCAGCACGCACTAAAAGACTCAGAGACAGTTACTACCCCCAAGCTGTCAGACTACAGAACTCTCAATAATGCTCTCAATAATACTGACCTCTCAATAATACTGAACTCTCAATAATACTGACCTCTCAATAATGCTCTCAATAATACTGACCTCTCAATAATGCTCTCAATAATACTGAACTCTCAATAATACTCTCAATAATACTGAACTCCCAATAATACTGAACTCTCAATAATACTGAACTCTCAATAATACTGAACTCTCAATAATACTGAACTCTCAATAATACTGCACTAAATCACTTTGTGTAATATGTTTACTGCTTCTGCAATATTTGAACGTATGTATCATGTATGTGCAATACTATATCATGTGCAATACAAAATTAAGTATTTCACCACCTGTGAAATACTTACACCTTACTTAAATCCAACTGCACCTTGGTATTTCTCTTTTTTAATTTTGTACTTTTTATTATATGTTTATTATATTGTCCCTTATCACTTTTTACACACTTTTTTTTACCATGTACTATTACTGCATGCTACTAGTACTTCATGAGTATCTTAGCGAGTCTAACGGTTCTTCCGATCCAAAGCATTTTCATTGCATTTTGCACCTGAAACCTGACCTGTTGTTGAGCTCTACAGTGTCTACTGTTATTGCCCCGTGTGTGAACTGTGTATTGTATGATGGTGTATGTTTACTGTCACTAGGTCTGACAAGCTAGACTAATCCCAAAGACAGTTACAATGAACAATGCATTTCACAGATCATATAATAGTCACGCTTCAGCTGGTAGAACTAAGCACAGCTCCTTTTGCAAATGTCATCTGAAGTCAAGTGGGTGATTACCTCCCAAACATGAACAAGACCACATCTCACTGTGGGCCTCAAATAAGTGCTTTAGATAAGCCTCCTTTATCACTGTTCACCTACAGATGTCACTGAACAGATACATGTGATTCAGTGATTCAGTGATTCAGTGATTCAGTGATTCAGTGAGAGCAGTATGTCGTCTGAAGTGATAATGATCTTTGTGTTACACCCTCCGCCTCCAGCTATGAAAATAAAACCTCCACACTTATCAAACGCTCCGGTCAACATAAGCCACAATACTGTACGTATCGGGGAAGACAGAGCTGCCCGAGTCACCCCGGTCACATCATCAGCCCCAGAGCAGGGTCGACGTCATTCTAGGTACGTCAGAATACTATTACTGCAAAGAATCAAAAGTACTGGGTAAAAAACTACTTTGAGCGAAATGAGGCTTGCCCTCTCCAGGTTGGAGGAGAGCCCCTGCCTCAGGTGGAGGAGTTCAAGTATCTTGGGGTCTTGTTCACGAGTGAGGGAAGGATGGAGCGTGAGATTGACAGGCGGATCGGTG
>JAVQKC010100698.1:0-18464 GCA_036025475.1 Philypnodon macrostomus | reverse complement strand
GTACTCCATTACTGCACAATACTTTTTACTTTTACTTGAGTAATAATATTTGGAAGTAATTGTACTCTTACTTGAGTAAAATCTTGTAAATCTAGAAAGAGTAAGAGTACTTTTACTCACCTCTGTGTGTCGTGTAAGAACAGCTTTATGTGAAAAATGTGATGAAATTTTTGAAAATATTATTTATATATATATCAAAATCTGTTTATTATCTCTTTTTTTGGCTTTTTCTGACAAACAGTTACTCAGAACTTGAGTAGCTTTTTCACCCAGTACTTTTCTACTCTTACTCGAGTAATTATGTGAATGAGTACTTTTTACTTTTACTTGAGTAACATTATTTTGAAGTACCGGTACTCTTACTTGAGTAAAATGATTGGCTACTCTACCACCTCTGCTCTAAACCAAGTCTGAACTGTGTGAATATGTATTACTAGAAAGAGCCTGTGTGGTATGGTGGAACGAGGACCATGGTTTGAGATATCCCTTCAAACCATATTCTTCTTTTGCACATCATTCAAACTGACACCGACTGGAACCATAGACTCTGCTGAACTTCCTATAAAACGTTTTGTGTAAAATCAGAGTCTTTTTTTCTCAGAATAAAAGTTGTACTGGTCAGGACAGAGTCAGAGAAAGGGAGGTGGAGGCTGGGAATAGCAGTATATAATCATGCCTCTCCGGTTTTCCTCTCTCCACCGTGGCGTCCAGGCCACTCACACTGCTATAAATACACATCAAATTAGAGACTGCACAATGTGTGTGTATGTGTGCACAACCTAATGGTCCTTACACTGAGAATAGTCTGTTTATGAGTGACCAATGGGCAGCATTTTGAATATCTTATATTGACCTCACACAGGTACCACTCTAAAGGCAATAGGATCCATGGGTTATAAAAATGTCAATCCCAACAAAGATTCTGAACTCAAATAATTTTTTTTTTATAATTTATTAGCATTAGTCTAGTCCTTTGCCAATACCACGGAAGAAAACATTTTGTAGGATTCTATACACGCCAATTGACCATATAAAATGCCACTGTTGCTCAGATTGCAGCCCTCTTCTACAAACTCATTAACTGAATAGCATGATGCTGAAAGTTGAATGTTCTTGGTTACGACTAACAACACATAAAACAGACACATATTGCATACTCTACACGTGAGCAAACAGCGAAATAAAAAAAACTGTTGAAGATATATTTGTGCCAGAAAAAACACACTTTCAGTCCTTGAATCAGACGTGCAATGTTGGCAGCCATTTTGTATTATCTAAAACCATAGTCAATACTGAGACACAAGTTACAAGGGATGCCTTTATTACACTGCCTTTTATATTTGGAACACAATTAAGCAGTTGGTAATGAGTGGCCACTAGTGGTATTGACAAAATAGTGCAGAAAAAATCGAATACCATATCATAATTGTATATAAATATCCCCAAAAATCTGAAGTGAAAGGCCCATATTTGTAAACCAATCAGAAACCAGTGGCATCCATTAACACTGTGATTCTTTTTTCCACCTTAGCTCTGCTTTTAACATACTTTGTGTTTTGTAGCAGGTGTGACGATGTCTTTAAAATTTTCCACCTTTTCATTTAGCTGCACAGTGAGGAAAGAGAAGACCTCGAGAGTGCTTAAACAGCCATTTACCATGCTACTATTAACATTGCAACCACTGGTGCACTTCTATTACAGGAACCTGAAACATTGTAACCTACTGAAAACAGCTGTCGGTTATGTGCGTTTTGTCCCAGGCTGCTTTTTGTGCTTTGCTTTAGTCCATATTTCTTTTCCTTTTGGGTATAGTCATAACTGTATATCTTTATTATGCCATTTGACCATTTTTAGAGTCAGGTTTGATGTGTACTATCAATACCCTTTAAAGTGTAATGTACTTTTTAAAGAGATTGTGTAGTATGAAATATAACATTGCTGCGTATTCTGCCAAGGAGGTAATGTTTTTGGTAACATTTGTCCGCCTGTAACTCAAAAACTACTGAACGGTTTGAATGAACGACAAGGAAGACATGATTTTGGGACTGATCCCCGTATGGACCCCATTTTTTCAAATAATTTCTTATTCACTTGAATGGGACAGACATCTGAGGCTTCATTAAGTAATCTCATGCACCAATCTCATGGACATTTACCATCAGCTAATTCCAAGTGTGTCCTACCGTTTCAGCTTCTTGCCAGATGACCTTGTTTTATTAGACTATTACTGTTGTTTCTGTGGTTTTAAGAGCCTCTCATTGTATTAAGATTTTGAATTGAGGTCTTAATTAGAAACAAAGAAAGAGAAGTCACTATTTTGTATTTTTTTTTCCTGGAGGGGTGTCTAGTTCCACAGAAGGTTCTATATTTCGATTTTAGGAGTGCATATAGGGGAAATTAGCTACCTTGGCAGAGGTCTGTATCCTAGTGCTTTCTAATGTTTCTGATGCCAATCTTTTCCATTCTGTCATAAAAAGTTCATACTTTTTGAGTAATTTTCCTTCTTAGCCAAACTCCAAGTGAATCTATTGTCATTAAATACTGTGACTTAAAGGTTGTAACAGTAGTGAGATTTTGAAACACAAAGAACGATGCTACAACATGGCAAACATTCGCCTACCACAATATGGCATGCTAATATATTTACATGGTTTGTCATGCTTCTTACTGCAAAAAGCACACAGATGGCGTCAAATGATCTGGTCTTGTGTTAACACCGTCCTTAAAAATTGCTCCTAGTCTCCACACTATAAGGAAATGTTGATTAAAACATGGAAACTGTAATGCCAAGTAGAACAGTATAATTAAATTAATTATGTAATTGTGTTAATTATGTAATAAGGAAAATATGTACCAGAGAAAAATCTAACACCAAACTAATTTTTGAATGGTGTAAAAAAACATGCTCAAAGACTCACCGTTTCACAACCGTTTCCGATTCACAACTTTTGTGATAGAAATCCCTAAAACACAATGAAGCATTTTATATAAAGAGAAAAGCAAGATATAAAAGAAACACTTGAAAATATAGCATAAGAAGATTGAAAACATACACGGCTACTGGTGCCATTATTGTCCTGTTAACACGGCCATGTGCTAACATTACGTATGTGCACATCTCACTGTGTCTGGTGATGCTGGTGGCAACAGGCTTTTACTTGGCACAAGATCAAGGAGCAACAGCAGAGAGGATGCTGGGATACCTGTTGTGTTTACTGCTTTTTTGGAAACCAGATCTTTTACTGGAGAGTTACTGTGAGTTTGTGTAAAGTCAGCAAGAGCCACAGAGACATATAACAATTATTACTGTGCTTAAACACCAAACAAACTAACAAGCTTGGTGTTTGCATTCTGATCATTTTAGTTACAAATGCTATTATTGAGGTTATGGGCTAAATGATGAAACTATTTTGTTTCAGTGATTTATCTTAAGGCACATTCTGCCATAGCTGCTATAGCTAACTTTCATTTGTTCCGTCATAATTTGCCCCACCTCAAGATGCTGAAATACTCACAATGCTATTGATGCCACAGATATATGTACATACAGTAGTTCAGTGCAAATTTATAATAATGCATTAGTCTTACACAGCGCTTTTCTAAACACTCAAAGATACTTTACAAATGTATGGATTATTCATCCACATCACACTAGGTGGTGGTAAGCTATTGTGTGGCCACTGCTGCCCTGTGGCATTCTGACAGAAGTCTGGCTGCCATTCTGCACCTAAGGCCCATTCGACCACCACCAATAAGGCAAGGCAAAACAAGGCAAGTTTATTTGTATAGCACAATTCATACACAAGGCAATTCAAGGTGCTTTACAGAAAAGACAAGTTAAAGAACATAATACAATTAAAAACACAACAATAAGATTAATTAAATTAAAAAATCAAAAGTTTGAAGATAAGAACCACAAGATGGGTCAAATGCAGAGAAAGAATTTCCCTCCAGACACATTACGATATACTGTACATATGTATTTGTAAATATATATGGTAGCCTACTAGTTTTGGCAGACTGAATTCTTGCTCACATTCAGGACCATTGGTCATTCCTAAGAGCACTTTTCCATTTCTCTGTCCTCCTCATAACTTCCACTGTGGCAATCTCATTATCCTCCAAACTCAAACGCACTCGGAATCTCAACACGGAACTTTCACCAGGTCCGGATTAAAACAGGTTTTTAAGGGAAAAGTGATTCATTTAAAATGTCAGAGAATTCCGTCTGGAGCTGCTTCACAAGGCAGTCAATAAACAGCAACGAGATTCATGAATATAATACGGAGGACTTAGATAAAAAACAATTACTTACATTCAGTTCTATACAGTATATGAAAGTATGAATACATGTAATTATAGAATATATAATTATAGCATCATGTTGTGGGTGGAAAATAACCTGATTCAACATGCCTCATTCTTAACAGTCCTAAAACCACCTAACAGTATTAATTAATGATAAACTTCTCTTGAGTTAATGAGGCTTCAATAAAAATCATGTGTACACAATCAATCTTCATAATTAAAAAGCAGCCATTAACACACACTGTAGGAACTGTACTGTATAATACCTAATTATGAGGACATTTAAAGGTCTAATTTACATTTCTGTGTGTGCAATAAACAGAAAATGCATTTGTTTGCCATTTCAATGTGAGGACAGTGAACTAGAATCCTTTTCTGACACTTGTATAGTGAACACTAAAATAGTGTGTGTCGTAGTTTTTATTGGGTAGCTCATCTCGACAGGTTATCGGCCCTCCACAAAAGTCCCCGGTGCTAATGTGGCCCTCGGAAAAAAAATAATTGCCCACCCTCGCTTTAGAGAGTGACCAGGCTGACTTTAGATTCACCAATTCTCTCAATACTAGCATGTGAACGCACAGGGACACAAACGATGGCATGCAGACTTCACCCAGAGAGACCAAATTTAACAACTCCCCTGTTCCAAGGAAGCTGTACAAAGAACTGGAATCTAAAAAATAGAAAGCCTATTATAAAAGGGATTAACACATGAACCAAAGCATATTGTCCAATACATGACGTTCCCATATCTCTTACCCTTGATATTATTCTTATTTACCCGTACGGCCCTCCATCAATTTCAGTTTGACACCTCTGTGCCTGGAGTTTAGGTGCGCATGGTGCCGCTGGAGTCCGGGTGACAGCTGTAGGTCGGCTGTGGTCAAACGCAGAGATGAGGTGTCGCTTCTCATTTGTTCTGTCTCAGCCCGGTCTCAGAGCTGCCACATCCACTTGAGCCCGTCTTAAAGAGAATACCGACAGGTCCGGCTCCTGGTTGGCTCGTCGCTGATTTAGGAGCAGACAGAGTGAAGGACAAACCTGAGAAGATAGGAGCGGGGAAAGTTATGAGCAGGTTATAGATCTAGGCTGTAACAGTCTTTTCATGTACACCTAGCATGGCCAGCTGCAAATAACTCTTCCTATTCTATTCAAAGATGTTAGTCTGGTCTCTCGTTGATTGCTTTTAACAAAACACACCGCTACGGCCAGAGGTGGGTAGTACTCAGTTACATTTACTCAGTTACATTTACTCAGTTACATTTACTGGAGTAACTTTTTAAATAAATAGTAATCCATAGAGTAGCTTTACTGCACAATACTTTTTACTTTTACTTGAGTAATCATATTTTGAAGTAACTGTACGCTTACTTGAGTAAAACCTTGAAAATCCAGAAAGAATAAGAGTACTTTTACCACCTCTGTGTGTCATGTAAGAACAGCTTTATGTGAAAAATGTGATGATGTGGAAATTCTGTTCCTTGCGCCTTAATTTTTGAAAATATTATTTATGTTTTTAGTTTATCTTTTAAAAATAATCTGTTTATTCACTTTTTTTTTTTGCCAGATTACCACAACATTTTACTCAGTACGTGAATAGTTTTCTGCTCTTACTCGAGTAATTATGTGAATGAGTACTTTTTACTTTTACTTGAGTCACATTATTTTGAAGTAACTGTACTCTTACTTGAGTAAAATGATTGGCTACTCTATCCTACCCACTGCGGCTCGTAAACAGCTTCTGAAATGATTCACCATGAGCCAGATGAACCAGACCGTTCTGCTTTTGACCAGACTAATGTACACCCATTAGTAACTTGACAGACATTGTTCTTAATAAAGTGTCCAGCTGCTGTAGTCTATAGTTTTGTGCATACATATATCCAGTTTTCTGTATCATATTGAGTCAGTCTGACTGTTCTGATCATTGACAACAGCAGTCTCACAACAGAAGTTGTTTTTTTTTACATCACTGTCTTTATACAATTGTCGTGGTTATAAATAAAAATAAATAAATAAAAAGCAGCCCAGTTTCTGAAATACATAAACACCAACAACTATGCCACATTACTTATTTTTTTCTATTCAAATGCTTGATTTGAAATTCAGCAGTGTTTTGAACATGCCTAATATGCCTGGAGATGTCTGAATGCAGTTCCTGCCATGTGACAGGCTGTTTATTGAATTGCACAAGAATTAGCAGGTGCACTGGTGTGGTAAAAATACATTGAGCAAGTGTTTTTCAGATTTGCCATCAGCATATATTAAAAGTGAGATGGGACTGATTGAGAAACATTTACTCAACTCACTGACAGATGAAATCAACATACCAGAATTGCATATTGAATGTCCTAGCTTCTGACTGAAGCTGATAAACTCATAAAACATGCCTCCTTGTTGAAACACTATAGTGAGAGAAATGTGCTGCTCTTCACGGTGCATGAGACCATTGTCCAGTTTCTTGTGTCTCAGCTGTTTCTTTTTACAGCCGGCGGAGTTTTCAGATGAAGTCAAGGTCTGTGCTGAGAGGGTGAGGAGTTTGGATAAATGCTATCGATCTCTCTGGCCGCCCCATTCATCTTGGGCCGTGTTTTGGAGGGGCGCACCGTCCCACCAGGTGACATTCAATGAATCCCGTAAATGATGACACACGATTGTCCGCAGAGAGGCTGACCTTCACGGCCCTGGCCCAGCCTCAGCCCAAGCCTCAGTCCCATAGGAGCGGCCAGAGTGAAGGTGAGCCCTAATGTGTGCTCACAGTGCTGTATGTGGGCTTTATATTGGCCTTGTTCACTATAGGGGTAGATAGAGTAATTACATATATTTATTTAAAAGAAAAAGACCTCAGATACTACACTTTGAGATGTTATTTGAGGTTACTCTCAAACAGTTGATCAATCATATTTACTCATAATATAAGCCTTTTATACGCCAAGGTAAAATGAGGTGTGTATTATGTTGTTGACCTTAGATCAATTTCATTTTACATGCGGGTTTAGTTCTGATTTAAACTGGCCTTAGTCCTGGTTTTACATTTGTTTAGACTTGACTTGAAAGAAATGACTAAAATACTGTTGCTAGAGCCATGGTTATTCATCATTCTGTCCAACTTTAAGATCGTTTTTCCATCCAAGATAATTCAAGTAAAAAATGATGAATGGTTATCAGTGTATAATTTTGTGTCGTATTCTGGAGGGATTAAAACGGCCGACTCGTGGCAAAAACTACAAAAATCTTGGAATAAACATTTTGTGTTGCACAACTTCAGCTGAGCGTGTGTTGTTCTGACAGCATGAGAAAGCTTATGTGCATTTAAACCAGCTTTGAAAACATCGTGGCTCCATCTACAGCAGTAAAGCAATCCAAACTCTCTATTTTCTCATGTTTCCCCGGAGACTGTGATCCTCTGTGGCTTACCATTTGTGTTTTCCCAGGTACAGCCATGCTCCGTGGGGCGTTAAACTTCAAATTAGGAATCAGGAAGCTGTCTGTTTTCTTCCTCGGCTTTAAAGCATCTGCAAATAACAAAGTGGATGCAAGCAAACGCATCACACTCAATTTGCTGATAAACAATCTAATAGGCCGGTTCGGAGTCTGCACCAGAACCCGACGCGACTGCCTCCCGCCTAGCCAAATTATGCATAGTTTTCACGTCTAGTTTGCAAGTGCTTTCTCTCTGGAGGATTCTTTTTTGGAATGAGGAAAATTGGTTTTGCAAACCTTGGATTAGACGTTGCTCCTACCTCCATTATGTTTGCTGTCTTATGAGTGATTGCCTGCATGCTGAGATGAAAGTGCGGCCTGGGAAACCAAGGAGATGAGGCGGACGGGACGCGATAATGAAATCAAATGAGGCATGAAGAGTGGCTGTGGCCGTTATCACTTAAGAACACAGAGGGAGGAGAGCGGAAGGTTAGGGCCGCCGACGTCCCAGCACAAACCACACTGGGACAGGGGTAATGGGTATAGCAGGTTGGCGAGCGAGGCGGAAGGTTCATCTGTATGGCTAATGTGTTTCCGCTGGAGGGTCACTACTGCACCATGTGGGGCTCCACTCACAGACACTTATCCAGAAAGCTCCCCCTGGACTGGAGCCAAACGGATAATACAACAACAGAACGGCACACAGCGCAAGAGTTTATATACGCCTTGTGCTCTCATGTAGGACACGCAATAAGGGCTGGAAATAAGTAAAAACCTATACTTTGATATCAAGGGCAAAGGTATGGTGTATGGGGGGGCATATTGGCATTATCAGGGCCCCAAACTAGAGATGTTGTTGGTAGGACAATGTAGGTCTGTGTCTTTTTGCTGGCCTGGGATCAGCTTGGTATACCACCTAAGGAGCTGCAGATGGCATGTCTGGGCATTTTTTCTTAGTGTGCTGTCCAATCTTTGGCTAAAGAAAGATTTGAAGTCTCTCTAACTTTTGTGTTTTTTTACTAGACGTGTTGTGATCTGAATTCCAGTTCTCGTCTGGCCTTGTCTAGCATGACTGTCCCCCTGTCCTGATCTATTTAAGAATGCAGCCTCATTTTGCAAACTGTGAAACTGCTTCACCAAATGTCTAGACTTGTCTTATTGTTCCATATCTCTTTCTGATGTGGTGGATTGTGTAGTGTTGTGTGGCTGTACAGACATCTCGGTTCACAGTGAAGCTGTTAGAGTAGGAGTCAGCTCAAGGACTGTCTTTACTGCTGCAGCCGGACCATCATTACCTGCTCCCGCAATCAGAGCAGTAATGACATGGCACTGCGCCACCAACAAGACTTACGGCTCAAATATGAAGAGACCATTTCAAATTTACACCAACAGAGGTTTAACAAGGGCTTACACAGCAGCTGGGAATATGTCTGGCCATGTCTATGTCCAGGAATTGTGTTTTATGTGGTTGTTTAGTTATGGCGTTACCAAATTAAAGAGCCCTCAACAGCAAACTGGATTTTAGAATAATATGACAATAGTAAGATTTGCATAAATGGTGGTAAGCCTCCTTTGTGGTCACAGCTGCCCTGTGGCAGATTAGTAAGGGCAGTCATACTAACCCAAACACATTTTTTGACCATTGCTAAATAACCCACAACAATAATTGACACATTCAGGCAATGGTAGGACATGTCTTGCCTACAGACACAATGGCCGCACTAACAATGTAGAGCACCTATATTTATATATCGGCGAAACAACGCCATTATGGAATCACGTTGGTGTTCGTCCGCAGATCCTAGCTGTGAACGCGACAACAGCCATTTTGAATTGAATTTGGGAGGTCAGGTATATTTGACAGCCTCAAACTTACACATACTTTGCCCGATTAGGCTCAAACCTGAAACATCTAATTATCCCCCAGCCCTGAACACATCTGACTAATATGATGGCAGTTACCTCTATAGCGCCTCCTATAGACTGAAAGAAGAATATATGTCAACATTTGGCAAACATATTCTTCACAAACATCCAGACAAATCAAAAAAGTCAAATAGACCCTTCCCATGTTTGTCATGGTTTGGGGGCGAGACCTCTTAATTGCTCGTTAACAATATTAAAATCCTTAGAAATCACACAATGTCTGATTAAGGTGCCCATTGGTGACAGTTGTAGCAGACGTATGGGGCAGACGTATGGGGCAGACGTATGGAGCCGTTTCGCCGATATACACCTTGCTGACGGGGACGACAGCAAAGGCCTAGTTTAGATTGAATTTAGCCTGAACTATTTTGTGATCAATAAAGTTTGACATTTTTTAGCTGATTGAAGGCTCTTTTTTAAACACCAATCTCTTAAGACGCTGCAGCGGGAATTGAACTGTCAACCTTTAGATTAGTGGTTGGCAGGGGGAACTATGCAAGCAGGGAGATGTAAAATTCCATTGGTTTAAAGGGCCACTATGCAACTTTTTACTTTAACAAAACTTCAGACTTTGTGATCCTAACTGAGTTGTTGTGGGGTGAATGAAGCTTCCTTTCTAGGATGACTGTCCCTGGAAATCTCAAGTCAAGTCACAGGTCTCGCCAAAAACACACATTGCTTTTAAACAGGCTTTTACAGAGAGAGCTCCAAGAGAAAAAACGATGCCAAACTGACACAGACCTGGTGTTTTTGTGTTGAACAGTAGCTTTGTGATCATCTAGAGTCTATAAATAAAGTCTATATTCTTTGTGTTTTTTCTCCAGACAGTGCTTTTCTCTGAAACTGTAGGGGGAGCTCTGTGAAGGACGAATGTTACCAAACCAGTGAAAAGCTGCCTTTCATCAAAGCTTCATCAGAGTTCGCCCTTGCTATACAAGCGTGTTTACAAAAAAAACTACTCTGTGAATTGGCGATACATTGTTTTTATTTTGACCAAGAAATCGGATTAGGTTCACTATGCCACAGTAGCATTACAACATTGTGTTTACATCTTTTTAATGGCTTTTTATTAATGTACTCTGAACCTCCTTTGACTGGACTAAATGGCTCTAATGTATAAATCTTTTGCTGTAGTGTGGTGTGTAGCGTGAGCAGAATAGTCGCAGCTGTGGGATGTAAATGAACAGAGAAACAGGCGAGTTTACCACATTTGTCAACCTGTCCACTTTAATAAGTGTTAGCCCTGTTGATGTGAAAGTACAGAACAGCTGCTGAACAACTCATTTTAAGTGGGGCGTACGCACAATTGACTCTGAAAGGATAATAGGGGGCAGACACTTTGGGGAAAAACCTGTTTACATGGAATTTCTACTGCCGTAACTCAGTTCAGTAAGTTCTGTTCTTCATTGTCCTGGGTGTACCCTAACTGAGCCCAATAGTTGCTGGGATATGTAGAGTCGGTATGCGTCATTATAGACCCTTTAAAATGTTTGTCATATGGAACGTTCAAAATTCCAGAATGGAGGCGACTGGAACAAAAGTGAGTTAACTTTGAGGGATACAATAATACAATGAAAAAACTTGTGGTCTTCAACATTTCTGTAAAACCTGAAAATCAAGAATTCTGGCACCAGCACAAATGTTACTAATGTGTACATTAAATAAACATACAACGTGAGGTACATTCACTAATGTTTCCTAACCAGGCACTGACATCACCTACATGCAGCAGAGTGGTTGTCATTTGGAAGTGGCTGTAATGGTGGTCTATGTCTCTCGGCTGGCCTGGGAACGCCTCGGGATCCCTCCGGAGGAGCTGGAGGAAGTGTCTGGGGAGAGGGAAGTCTGAGCGTCCCTGCTTAGACTGCTGCCTCCGCGACCCGGCCCCGGATAAGCGGAAGAAGATGGATGGATGGATGGCTTTTATGCTTTGGACCTTTCTCCTGCTAATTTTCACAGCCTGTCTCCAGCAGAGGCATAAGCAAATTAATGAAAATCTGCACATGCAAATGAAATGTAAAGTAGTGTGCATTTTAACCAGGAGCGTCTAACCAGGTTCAGTAACTAATGTTTTCTCTATACAACACTACCAATACGCATGTGATACAACACAGTTTTCATGGTCTATGTTCATCACCATCAAACAATGAATCAAATCTGAGTTTAGTATTTTGAATTTGCATTGCACAGTCACAGTGGTGGTGAACTTCCCTGGGGCAGAGACGTGTCACCTGTGGCACACATATTGCTCCTTCTGACCACTGAACACACCTCATCTATTCCACCGATACATACTTTAGATGATGAGTATTAGTAAAAATAAAATAAAACAAGAATCAACAATCATCTTTGTTTCTGTACAAAATGTTTTTTCTACTTCCTTGTTTTTGAGGGGAGAGGTTCCTATCCCATTGCTTGGAAAGATAACAGCAATCTAAATATGGACCAAGCCCAAAATATTTTTTAATATAACCCAAATGCTTGTGTTGAGCTCCCAGCAAGCATCGCCCTACCCACATTTACTACTGTCTCCTCATTTGTTTCTATTCTATTTCTCCATTCCAGCAGCATCGGGTATCGAGTTTATGCAGTGTTTTCCGGCACAGCTTCCATGTGCTTTCTGCTGATTGCCTACAGTAGCAGGCCTCTTATCACACACACATACACACATGTACACACACACACTGTAATAAGAAACAGGAAGGTGAAGCTTGAGGGAGTTCTTCCTGTGAGGTGGTAGACGTGCACAGGAGATATACAGTAAATACATGACAATGATGCATATTTCTGAAACAGCAAAATGTACCAAAAAATATTCTTCCTGCCTTTTGGTGGTGGCTGGACTCATTACCATCAACTATGGGCCTTAGATGGAGAGTATACCAGTTGGCAACACAGACTTTGCTATGTTTTTCCTCGATTTTTTTATACAGCCATTCACTTCATGAGCAATGCTACATAAGCCAGATGGCTCTTCCCTCCAAACATAAATCTCCTACCAGCCAATCAGAAGTATGGGGCGGTGTCTATGCGGCGCTAAATTAGCTGATTAAATGGTTGTATATCTCTAAAGGGCACCTGTTCAATACACTCTAAAATTCATACTCCACCTTTTGGAAGAAATCCGTTGGTGTCTCGTTTCTAGTTGCTGTAAGTTAGACGCGATAGATGTGTAAATCTTATTGTCTCCGTCTGTCTAGTGAAACAACTGGATGTAAGTGATATGTGTCTGTCTGTGTACACCTGACACCTGTAGAAGTCAGACCTGTTCCTTCCCGTCCGCCACTTAAAGGGAGTTTGGCATTAATTGTGAGTGGTGGGCCTGAGGGGCTCCGGTTGTTTACACAGGCACTTCCAACCTGACTGAGCTAGTGATGCATTGCTTAAAAGAACAACAGCAGAAAACCCCTTGCAAAAATGAGATCTAGCTAAAGACGTAGACAGGAAGCATTCATTTCATGCTACATACATTTTTATAAACACACTTTGTTCCCACGGCTGATTTGAACAGTTTTACCTGATGGCTATAGTGTGGGATGCATGGTAGTAGGGATGGGGGGAAGGGTTCCTTACAGTAACAATAAGCTTTTCATGAGCAAGGAACAGGCCACACCAATAATGGACGTTAGAGAGTTTATTGAAGCGATGACTGGATGAGAATTGTGGTATGATGTTGGTTCTGGTGCCGGAGGATGCAGGCAATGATGAGCTGGGTTAGATGAGACTCAGTAGGGGTTCCCTCTCTGGTAGATAGCCCAGCTGACTAGGGACCCCCCTCTCGACTAATGTGAGCGTCTGAATGCTGGAAGACGAAACGTGAGACAGCAAGGGTCGGGAGGGTGGGCTGAGAGAACGGAGACGAACAGTGTGTGGTGGTTTTGGGGCGGGTATAACAATGGCTTGTGGGTAAATTGGAGGTGTGGATGAAGTGTGGTTAACGTGAGGTGAAAGTGTGCTGCGTGAGGCGTGGTCCTGCTCCCGAACATATACGTTAACATAATAACATCATTTATTATATATAAGCTATACTCCTTACAAATATGGAACTTGACCTAAAAATGATGACTTGATTATTGGTTCTAAGAAAGTGAATGAGATTCTAATGCATAATAATAATTCATATTATTTGCTTGCTGTTTTTCGTTTAAAATTAAAGCTGCAACAATCCACCAGTAAACAGACACTATACATAACTTTTAGTGTGTACCATAGTAAGCTTGCATTGCATTATGTTTATAAGATTTTTCTTCATATAGATAAATTAATGTTAGCAATTAGCTCTGGTTAACGTTGAGCTTGTAGGCTGCTCCAGTAGTCCAGGTGCTGCAGATTCATTTTATTTAAAACGGTAACTTATTGCCAAAATACCGACATAAGAATAATTCCATATATATTTTTGACATCTGAAACGTTTGAAGTAAAATCGCCACACAGGTGTAGGCTTTAAACCTTCCTGGTGAAGCTGATGGATTCCTCTGTCCAAAAGTCACAGCAGGAAAATGCAGAGTATTATGTTGCTCATAACCAGCTTGACAATGGGCTGTTGACTGTCTCATGCCTGTCCACACTAATGGCCTCCTTATGACCAAACAAAAGAATCTGTCAGTGCCAGAGTCGGACGACTGGGCCCACGGGACCATCCATCAAACCATCCAACAGCATTCTGGTAGAACTTTGTCACGCAGCACTTTGTTGAGGTAAAAAAAATGACCATAGTGCATCAAAACAGGGATAGAACATACATTTGTGGATGATAACATGTAATGGTTGTTATGGAGTGGATATAGTTGTATCATTGGATAACAGCATAGCCAGATCCTGTTATTATTGACTTTGATGAATACATTCTCAGTTAACATTGGTACTATTTTTCCAGCCAGACCCTTAGCTGCCATTTTGATCACCGTATTTTCACATGAATAAAGTAAGAAATCTGTCCAAACAAGTTTTTCTTTAGAATTTGCATTTGTAGTGTGTGTAAATATTCTCTTAAGAGTGACGGAACAGAACAGAACATTAGAAAATGGTTCGGACAGACATTGGCAATGCAATTTCAGACAAAAAAAATCACTTTATAGTGCCTTGTGGGCAGGGCTTGACATTAGCACCAGGCAACTAGACAAATGCAGATAGAGTTATGGTATATCACCGGCCACTTTGTGCCGTTGGACAGACTATCCAGCTTTGTTTAAAATGTCCAACTAATTTACGAACTTATACTCAAAATCATATATCAATTAAAAATACAATTGCAAAACCTATTTTTTTATATATGAACATTAAAGAGTGGCAAGTAAAAATCCTAATTGGCTAGTATGTTTTAAAGAATACTAGTGGCCAGTGAACAGAAATGTAAATGCTAAGGCCTGCTTGTTGGGTAGAGTGCAATAGAAATAGCCCAAAGCAAAAATGAAGCAGTAGTTCCCTCAGGAGTGTACACAAACAGGGAAGTGATCCAAGTCTGGACTTTTTTTGCATGTATAATAAATACCCTGTAAGTAATAAAAAAAGAAGTGTCACCTTTTACCAGTAGGCCTAACCAGAGGTGGATAGAGTAGCCAATAATTTTACTCAAGTACTTCAAAATAATGCTACTCAGGTAAAAGTAAAAAGTACTCATTCACATAATTACCCGATTATGTGTAGAAAAGTACTGGTGAAAAAACGACTCAAGTCCTGAGTAACAGAGTTAAAAGTAGTGGGTAAAAGTACTTTTTCTAGATTTCCAAGATTTTACTCAAGTAAGAGTACAGTTCTAATTATACTTCAAAACAGGATTGCTCAAATAAAAGTGAAGTAAAATAGTAAAGTATTGTGCAGTAAAGCTACTCTATGGAGTACAATTTATTTAAAAAGTTACTCAAGTAAATGTAACTGAGTAAATGTAACTGAGTAAATGTAACTGGGTTAATATAACTGAGTTCTACCCACCTGATGATAATACTACTCATGTTGAAACACAAGTAGGATTTTGTATTGTATAAAGTACTGACCATTCACTTTGCCATCAATCCAAAAAAACTGGAAATAAAAGTCTACCAACCTCCCGCTGCTAATGTCAACATTTCTGCTTGTTTGTGCATGTGTGTATATATGTTGTATGTGTATGTGTATGTGAATGTATGTTGTTACAAGGATAATGTGGCTAACATCACACTAGTCCTCTTGTTTGTCTGGATGTTTTTATGTGTGCATTGTGTTTGCTGACTAATGCTCCGTTATCTGCATTTTGAAAGCCATTATTTCAACCCAAGGGTCGGTGCCATAAATGAAGTTTATGATCTGCATGACTCGTACCCCTCAATAAACAGAGAATTCTGTCTTTAATATTCACATGCATGAAGCCTTGGCTCCCAATTTGTTTTTCGTTGCTTGCATCAGCACCAAACAAGTCAACGCCTTCAAAGACACACTGCCTTTCTCGTGCTGAAATGATCTGATTAAATCACTTGGCTTCAATCTGCAGGAGCTAGCTGAATGCTAATTCTCAGTACACACCGCAGACTGCTTCATTATGAGCGACAGCTACTTATTAACCGGACGCATCTTTGGCTAGGCCCTGTCAATCAAACTTACTGTCGATGAAAATAGATGTAAAAACAAACTGCTCTCTCTCTATCTCTTGTCTGTCACGCTGCAGAAGATACATATTCAGTTAAGGTTCAGTTTAGTCATGTGACATTATGTTTTAAGGAACACCACAAATAGATTTGAACTAATGTCTGATAGAAAAATGTATGTGGTCAAGTCTGCCTCAGTAACTATAGTAAATCATGAATTATTGAAATCATTTAGAAGGCTTTGGACAAACTTATCAAAGCTAGGCTAAAGACAGAACCAGACAAATTGAAGCTTTGAATTTGGTTTAGTTTGTTTTTTCTGTTCTTTGTGGGGCAGATATTGCTATAGACATTATCTTTAGATTCTATACATTAGGGCTGTTAATCAATAAAAAAAAAACACATTAATCGCAAATCTTCAAGAAAATGCATTGCAATTAATTTCTTTGTAATAATTAATTTATTGTCCTTGTATTCTGTGTAAAATTAATTTCTACCTTTTTGAAGAAATGTAATAGCCTATTTAGAGCAGGACATGCATGTTATTATTAATAATAATGTCCCAAATC
This sequence comes from Philypnodon macrostomus, assembly GCA_036025475.1. Lineage (NCBI taxonomy): Eukaryota > Metazoa > Chordata > Actinopteri > Gobiiformes > Eleotridae > Philypnodon > Philypnodon macrostomus. The sequence goes on along the minus strand of JAVQKC010100698.1, from coordinate 1,681 downwards.
ACCATTTTGTAAAGGCTACAATGTAACACAACTTTGCCTAGGCACCAAATAGGCAACAACAGGGAGAGGGCCGACCATAGCCGCTTACAGCTAGACATGCGATCTTTTTAACCTGGAAGAAATAGGAAGCCCGATCACGGAGAGCGCCTTTGAAGTTGCTCGCCCGATGCCCCTCGTTCTCCGCTCGTTGAGAGGAGCTTGTTAAGCCTCATGGAGCTTGTATCTGTCCGCGGTGCAGAGAGAAGAGCCTCAAAACGCTCACGGATGCAAGTTTACTGTTGTGCATCGACCAATCTTAATAGCTCTCCAAATTAATTGTTTCGTTAATTATTTCTGGCCTGTCGATTTGAGAAAAATAACATATAGTTAACACACTATTTATTACAGCCCTAGTGTATATACTTTTAAAATGAATAGCCTGCACGTGTCAACTGCTCAAATCTTTTCAGACGATGTATATAACCTTTTAGATATTTCATTTTTGTTCCTTTACTTTCTAAGAGTACTATAACTCTATTAAAGGCAGCCATAGAAGCCTAGACTTATTCAATAATGATGAGGTCAGTAGTTCTTATTGTATTGATCTTGTCTTCTCTGTTAGTAGAACAAGGGTTTATTGGTACAGCCCTTGGTACCTTTCAACATGTGCTGTGAACTTTTATTAAAATCAACCATGCAGCTATTCAGACAGGGATCACTTTCTCAAACGTGAAGTGAGCCAATTTTGACAATCTATTATAGTTTGTACATAACCGCCGCTGCTGGGTGAATGGAAAAATACAAGGAACGAGGGACCCATTTACAGCATGTTCATAAAGTCAATCGTTTCTGGTGGAGCATTAAACAAAGAGCTTCCTTGTGTACCATCAGAATTCAGCAGGAATCATCAAATGGCCTATTCTCCTTTGATCGTGCATCTCATTTTGACAAACAACTCCTACATGGAGATTTTCAAACTTCTTCAAGGATCCATTTTGAAGACTTCAAAAACAGACATTGAAGTGATTTTACTATTGCTTCCTTTGATTTAATGAGTAGTAATAATAATAGTGGTAGAAATATCAACATTTATAATTTCATACATTTTCTCCAGTCCACAGTAATAGATACAGAAATACAGAAACTTGTACATATTTAGCCATGTCGTTTACCACACTACAATACAAAACAATAATTCCATGTGATGATCCCAATCAAAATCTTCAGAAATGAGCATGGCCCTAAAATGACTGTCATATGAAGCTTGTGCGCAAATTCAACTGGAAGACTACCGGTAGCTGCTGCATCAACCGCTCCACCTATCACCTGGAGCTCCTCCCAGCTCTCCACCAGCCGCACCTCTACCTCAGCCTATCAATCGCAATCAATCGGCTTCCCTGCTTATGCGTGACCCTCCTCCACCCCATCACCACCTGAACCACTCGGGTGCATCATCCCTTCTGCCTCATCTGGGTGCTCCTGCTTCTTCGACTCATCTGGTCATCTCAAGCCACCACCAGTGTCTGGGCCCTGGGGGGGGGGGGTCGTTCTCATACAACGTTCAGCATATTTCTCCATGCACATGTCTTTCCACCCGGGCCTAAACGCCAAATGTGTATTTTACCACACAATAAATCATCTCAAATGCCTTTCTGTTTCTGTGAGTCTCTCCAGGTTGAATTTAGCTCAGCAGTACAACGTG
>JAVQKC010100686.1:0-14222 GCA_036025475.1 Philypnodon macrostomus | reverse complement strand
GGCAGTGGTGCAGTGGGTAGGCGCTCGCCCTTCAACCAGAGGGTTGGTGGTTCGAGTCCCCGTCCAAGCACACGCTGTCGTTGTATCCCTTGGCAAGACACTTAACCCACATTGCCTATGAATGAATGTGGCCAGGTCGCCATTGTAAATGAGAATTGTTTTTCAATTGGCTTACCTGTTTAAATAAAGGTTAAATAAAAAATAATCTATTTTAAAAAATGTGACAGTCTGGAATACATATTTTACAATCGGAATTTTCTTGGGTTTACAGCGAATGGCTTCAAGAAGATAAAATGTAAAGTGAGTGGCAGTTTGGGGAGCAAAAAATGCACAGCAGAAAGGTGCCACTTTATTTGGTAGACCTTGTACCTTGTAAAGTGGCCAATGAGTGTTTATTAACAGCTTGTATCAGCGCCGAATACAAGTCAAAATGCAAATATTTCACTACACAGATGTGCCTGGGTAAGGTTGTTCAAATGAATGTCTTCAGAATATGGAATATCATGTATCACTGTCAATGGAACAGTAGCCTTATACTTTTGTTATTGCCTCGGGTCATAAAGAAGTTAAATGGTCTGGTTAGTCCTTTCACATAAAAACATTCATCTGCAGCTACCTGTTGGAGTCCTGTTTCACTGAAAACACATTAGGCCTGCTGGACTCTCAGTTTCAAAAGCAGGAAATTGTCATCGTTGCAATGGTGTGACCAAAAAGACAAAAGTCAAGGTCCATCTATTTTAATCCTGCACTGTCACAGGACACCTTTACAATCCTCACACCCTCCTGTTTTTATCCTCGTCACTGAAGCTGAACAGAGATCAGAGCAGCAGCAGGCACTGAGCACTCATAAAAAGTCTCATAAGAATTCAATTTTAAAAGATTTACAGGATCCTGCCAAGTGGCCTTGAAATGCAAAGCAGAAAAAAGGTGGGAAAATAAAACTGAGTATCTGACCCCTTCAAGAAATTATTATTAACTTCAGTTAACTGCAAATTCAGCCCAGCTCTGCAAAAGTAAAAATTGTATTATTAGTATTATTGGTATTGACACTGCACTGATTGACCTGAATTATTTTCTAAAAAATTGCCTTTTCTTGTTAATAAACTAATGATTTGACAATGACACATGTCTGGTTTGAGAACTGTTGATGTATAGGTATAATATACAAATTTCATCTTTTGATACTAAATATAAAGAGAGGACCAAACATGGGCGTATATAAATGTTATGTTGATAAAAGAAAAGAGGAAGGTGGGTGTGACAGGTGTTTCATGGTAAGAGAGTTTGTTTTTTCAAGAGGAGGGGGTGAATGAGAGACCCATGGCCCAGTGAGCTCTGCCTCAATCGGGTTCTGGCACTTTGGCAGTATGGTATTTCACACAAAAACATCGGGCCAGTAATTTGGTCCATACCAAGGTCACGTGAACCAAATGCTTCTCAGGTCTTAAACTCTGAAAAATGTTGGAGAGAGTGTTATGTAGTATGAATATAATATAATAAAAAGTTACAAAAGTTTTGAAGATGAAGTGAGAGAGCAACCACAGAAAGACACTGAACAGTCACTTTGCAGTATACATGATATTATAATGGATGAAATGTGCTAAATCTGGCACCATCAAGTCTTCCTGTGTCTGTCCAGAAAGCATCAGAGCGTCATAAAGTTATACTTAACAGAGGTCTGCTTATAAAGTGTATTATTGCTCCCCCTGGTGAGAGGGTAGGGGAGGCGTTTGTGCACTGTGTATATTTTTATGCCTTGTAAAAATATCCTTATATTTTGTTATGTACAACTTCTTTATGTTTACATAACACTATTTGTCAGATTTATCTTGCACCACATTTAAATATAGAATACAGATTGAATTATTTTTATTTCATTTACTACACGGGACTGACAAATATTCTCACTTGACTCCACAAGAGGGAGCCATACACTGTATCTTTGCCGCTTTGGTAGGTATGGCTCTACAAGGTATACTGATGTGACAAAGGAGATCACCAGGGGCACTTTAAAACTGGTAGAAAGGTTTGTGTGTTGTGTGTGTGTGTTGGTGTGTGTCTGTTGGTGTGTGTGTGTGTGTGTGTGTGTGTCTGTCTGTGTGTGTGTCTGTGTGTGTGTGTGTGTGTGTGTGTGTGTATCAAATCTGTTAAAAGAAAAACACATTGGGCCAGAGTTTGAGTCTAATCACACAGTACAACTACTCACAGATCTTTAAAGGAGGTATACTGTATAATAAGTTGTCTTTAATACACAAACACATGAATATATAGTCATACTTACATGTTACTATTTATGTTGTTAAATGTTGCAAAGGAAGTTGCTTGATCAAAGTTACTCAACTGCACAAAAAAGCAGTGAAATAAGTCAACAAACAAAAAACTTCTACAAATGTATTTATAAGACATGAGGCGATAGTTTCAATCAATAGATCCATTGAAATAAATACCTATGTACACAACGGAGTAAAATGACTGAACAATGCAGTTTTTTGACTTAGGCCAACTTTTCCATGTTTATTCATTTTACAATGTGACAAAGGCTTTGGCCTAAAATCACACGAGCTGTTCAAATGAGGAAGTAGAACATTTTACCAGAGGTGGCCAGTGGCTCATTAAAGCTGATTTAGGCAAAAGTCTATTTTTTGCATTATCATCTTTTGAGAAGATGTAACATAGTCATCCTACTTCTGTGTCTATTGAGATGTGGACACATGCACACACTTCTTTGCACACACTAACATTTTCATTTTCCTGTAAATTGTTAAATTGTTGTTGTATATGACACATGCACACACACACACACACACACACACACGCGCGCGCACACACACACACGCACACACACACACACACACACACACGCACACACGCACACAGACACACACACACACACACACACACACACAAAGTGAATCCCTTCTTTTTTTCCAAACCCATCTTTCTTCTCTTCTTCTACCTCCAGACTCATTTTTCTCCCTGTGTGACAGCACACATGGATGGTGTTATTCGGAGCACGATCTTGTCTAACATCACATGGTCCCCTGATTAGACTGCCCTCCTCCTCCTCTTCCTCTGGACATCACCGGAGCAAAAAGCAGATGAGTGTCAAAAGAGGAACAAGCTGTTCATTTCACAAGCCCAGTGTCTGTAGACTATAGCCTAAATATGCCACTCCTCTCACGGGGAGGAGTTTACGCTTCGGATATGTGGTTAGGTCCTCACTACATATGGATATCATCATTTTCAGAGACTCATGTAAGCTGGCTTTACCGCAGCTGCTGAATGGGCATATATGCACTGTATGAAAGCCTCTTGGTAAAGCAAATTCCATTCTGAAAAATTAAATATTAGCTGTTATTAAATATAATACAATAATGGTTTGGATGCAGCCAACTTGGAAATGACAATTTTGTAAAAGTGCAACAGTCAACCCTGCCACTTTCTTCCAAGGGTCAGAAGGAAGGCCATTTATTTATTTATTTATTTGTTTATTAATTTAACATTTGTTTTATGTTCATAATACCATCCTAATGGATCTAAACTCATAATCTAATTCCTTAATTCCTTATTAGTGGTCACAATCTACAGTACATGTGAATGCTTTTTCATCTGTGAGGGTATAACACAGATATCTCACATTTATAACCCATTGCTCTTTTACCCCCCACATACATCTGCTCCTCCACTATATCTTTGCTCGAGCCGTGATGGACTGTGGGCTTCATGAAGACAAATAACACTGTTCAGCTTCCCTACACATGTGTGGTCAGGGATACCCACAGAAACACTCCTGGCTGTTGACAGGTTCACAGCATCTTTTTGTCTATAAGCCAAATCTATACATGTCAAAGACCAGGTGCATTTCATTCTTTATATGTTCAATTTAAAAATATGCCTAAAAAATTTAATGATTTGTACACTTTGTATCTTTATCTGTACAGACCAATATTTCTGTATACATAAATGCAAGGTATAGTTGCTAATCACTACCATTTTCTGAGATGAAGATATTCTATATTTACATTTTCTGTTTATTTTATGTTAGGTTAGATAGTACTTGATTAATCCAGAAGTAAATTCTGGATGGTAGTCTGTTGCTCACATGCAAACATTAGCAAGAATAGATTAGCAAAAACATTATTACAACATTATAAAGATACACAAGTTTAATAAGTACATTAACCCATAATACTAAAGGTTTAATCAAATGCATATTTTACAGCATTGAGATGGTTGAAAGATGTGCGTTGTTAGCATTGCCTGTAGAGCCTTTAAAAAGTCATTCATGAGATGTTCAATTCTTTATAGCTATGATCTTTTCCTCTTTTTATAAAATAAGCTTAAAATGCCCCAGCACAGACATTACCGTTCAAAAATCAGTCTGTTTCACTATTAATATGTTTTGTGTTTCTTGACCAACAGCAAGGTCATTTCAGGTGAATTTGATTTGTAAAACAGGAAAGGCGTTGCTTAGCCTTTATTGTGGCTTTAGACAAAACAAAACAATCATTCAAATAGTCCAACCCAACAAACTACAAGGAGCTATGTGGCAGAACATGGAAAAATCGCTTTATACAGTCAGTCATAATGATTAGCATTAACCAGTGGACAACACACTCTACAGCACAGCAACTCTCAGGGGAAGGGCACTCAACAAAGAGAGCCCTTTTGGCTGCTTTTACTCCTCACTTTTACCAGAGCTTTGAACTGGCACAAAGAATGAATTTATTTTAGATTTTTTACATTTGTATTTTATTTGCATTTTTTGTATTTGTTATTTTATTTTTAATTATTTATGTATTTATATTTCTTAATTCGTTAATTTAGTTAGTTAGTTATCAGTTAGTTGCAGGGCTGAACATCAGTTAAATGCAAAACTTTCCAATATGTTTTCAAGGTAATTGGTTTAATAGATTAATTTACCATTTATATCATAATATAGACATACTCTAGATTAACATGACACACAGAGTTGGTATGAGCTAGTTTGCTAAACCTTCTGACATTAAACATATCTTTAATGTTTCAATGCAACACAACTCTCACTTGCAGATGAAGTAGAGTTTCTCCTCACAGTCCCAGTTCTGTACTTTGCCATCTCTGTTTAAAGCTCCACATCAAGTCTGTGCTGGACACTGACTGAGAGTCTGAGACCAAACCAGAGGGGCTCCATTGACCCACAGCCACTGGTCTCCTAGGAAACGCAGACCGACCCACACCATTTGCATTTGACTTTTGGCCAGAAGTTTCTCACCGTCCCCCTGCCAGACTCATGAGGTCAAAATTCTTTGTTTTGCAGTGCTCTTGAGCCTTCTCCCATGACAACTGTATCTTCACCACCAGCTCAATGCAGAAAAATGGCAGTTCTGTACTTTCAGGCAAATCATTCCATTTTTTATCAGATCAAATTCTTCCTCTGTTTTCGATGCCCTGAAAATTATTTGGTTGATTGACTCCCCAGTTTTCATATGACCTCCTCCGGACCACCTCCAGACAGATGAGTTGTCAGGATCTCGGTAAAGTCCAATCCATCCTTCGGGATCGTCAGGAGGTGCAACTAACAAAAGTTGGTTTTGCAGTAGCTCTCAGCATTCCCCCAGGACATTTTCTGAGAAACGTAAAAGTATTGCCCGACAATTACGTCAAAAGCCGCAAAAAAAATTAGAGTGAAAATAGCTTTTGCCATAGTCCAAAGTGAGATATTGATGGTCTTGGTAGAGGCACACCAGATAAATGTTTGCAATGACCCTGTTTATTGTTTATTGTTTACATGCATCTCTTTTTGTGAAGCCCACTGAGGCAACTGTGTTGTGATATAGGGCTATACAAATAAAATTGAATTGAAAATTGAATTGAATTGAATATAATTTTTGACATTTTTTTTGCTGTTTAACGATGTAGTCCGTAAGTTTCCCTAAAATAAAAAAATAACAATTTATCTGACACTCTATGATGTAAAGTAGTCATAATTATTATTTTACTTTAGTCCCTTCACCTCTACAGCAACATAAAATCAGACTTCGTGGGATACCACTTTGACCAATAGTAGTGGAGTTTTACTTTAGTCCCTCCCCTGACCTCTCAGACGACCTACTTAAAAAATGTACGAACTACACCTTTAAACCAACAAAATAAAATATATTACATTCAAACATGACTTTTTATGTCAAATATTGCGATTTTGATTAGAGTTGCGATATTGCTTTAAAAACCAAGATTCAGTTCACAGCGCATTTAAATCTGCTCTCGAAGCATTAACACTTGAAAGAAGAAAAAAATATTAACTAATCCTCCACAAGAATCACATGCCTTTCAGAATATGTCGGTAGAGGTTAAACCTTCAAGGTAAGCAGGTTTTAAACATATATGTTGTTTTGTGCAGAGGATATTATATTTCCTGAAAAATTGCAGCCATTGCAATTTTCTAATTGCGACCATGTAAATTGTGATTAATTGTGCAGCCCTAATTTACATTTTTTAATGTTAAGTATAAAATCTGTAATGTCAGTGTGTGCCTGGGACTAACTGGTCAAGGTTGTTCCCCTCCTCAGGCCCATAGTAGCATCCCTCTGTGTAGTGTCCTGTTCGTTTGATGACCTCTTCATCACTGAGCTGTGCACTTTGAAGCCTCTCATTCAAATTCAACACAATCTATTTAAAATGGGGTCTAGACAAGCAGCAATCACAGGCACAGGAAAACAAAAGATAAAAAAAAACATATCATAATTTTAACAAAAAATAGTATTTAATTGAACTGGTCTTTTTTAGTAAGTAAGTAAATGGTGCTTCGGGTAATTGAATATAAATAGACAATATTTCTAAATGAGACCAAAGCTTTATTTTGGTTTAGATTGTAGACTATGGGCCTGAGGCAGGGTACACCCTGGTTAATGGCCAGTTAGTCACAGTAATATTTTAAAGTAGGGGTGGGCAATATTGCAATAAAACATCGAATCATGGGGAAGATAGTGATACAGTGCATTTATGCTCTGCTCTTTAACGTCTTTTTTACTGTAACAATGCTAGTGTTCATATTATTAAAAAGGAATAATAAATACTATTAGGTATTATGATGAACATTGGATTAGATGTACATTGAATTTGTAGTTAAATGGTTTATATGAAGACATTGATAGCAGTAGTCAAAAAGTGAACTAAAATAGTTTTTTTACCATCTCACCCATGCCTAGTCACAACTTTACACCAGTGGACCAAATTTGAGACCTGTCATTTGCTGATTGCATCTCTTGTTAGTGTGTGGAGTTTTTTTAATGAAGTTGATCACGCTGCGTACCATCTGCCATACACGTGATCCTAGCGTCATCTTAGCGTGTTACTGTATCTGACAAACAACAGGTGCTGCACGGACCTCATCTGCTTAAGACTAAACATAAGACGTGGACAGAGGTGGGTGTGGGTTGGAGATGTGTCTCCAAATACAAGAAACTAATCCCAAAAGTGTGTAGCACTGCTGAACCAAGAATTGAAAAGACTAAGCTAGTTACAGAAAGGGTTGAGGTACAGGGGGGCACTTGGAAATATAGTAGGGGTGGGCGATATGATAAAAATATAATATCACAATTTTATTAAAATCAAGATCACGATTTCGATTTTATCACGTTTTTAGTTAACTTTGTATTTTTTGTCTTAAACAGAAGACTACTTCTTCATAAAACCTTTTGACTACAAATTGAATGTATATCCAATGTTCATCATAATACTTAATGGTGGAATAGAAGATGTTTCTATCTTGCTTTTTTATATATTTCATGAAAATGCCATTACTTCCCCTTTATCCCATGATTAATAAAAAACTTACATATAAATTAATATATATTATCTGTGAAAGCGGTGGGGCATAAAAAAACGTCATTTACACTGTCGCCACATGTTTTATTGGCCCAATTAATGATCTATCATTTAATCATTCATTCATTCGCTACCTGCTTCAAGTTTGTGGAAGTCCCACTGGTCAAGGGCAACAACATGTGGCCCCGGGGTCACACAATGCAGGTCAGCTCAAAAAGCAACAAATCACTTTGTGTTGGCCACGCAATCAAAACCTCAACTACTATTGGTTGGAGAGGTATCCCACAAGCTCTGATATGATGTTGCTGTAGAGTCCATTACATTTAACTGTGTTTTTTTTCTTGAAATTTCTTTAAAAAAAAACTATGAACTACAGCTTTAAGAAATAACTATTCATGTTGTGTATACATAGTTAACTAACAGTGTAAAACTTATAACTTATGTTAAACTTAAAGCTTATATGTTATAACTTGGATGAAAATGCGTGAGAGAATATTTGGATGAACCAATATATGCATATTATGCTAAATTATTCTTTAGTGTTGAAAAAGAAATGTTTTACTCATCCTGGATTACTACAACAAAACCAAGGCCTAAACTTAACCCAGGCTTAATAAAAGCTTAATAAACTTCTGATAAAAATGGGACTAAATAATGCCTGTCTGATAAATATTTAAATAGTCATAATCTAAGTGTTGTTATGACTGACTTCTAACCTGTGTCTTGATGTAAAACTAATTTGAACAAGCTCTATTTCTGCCAACTACTCACTTATTCATACTCTGAGCCAGAACTCCTCAGAAGAACAGGTGAGGAGTCATTTACTGCTCAGGCGGTTCTGAATGCAGACCGTTATGATGTTGTCACGGTTCACAATGGCCCTTATATTTGGGACAAGGGTTGAACTTGACCCCGACGTTGGACAAAAGTGCTGGTTGGAGCGTGAATTCACACATGGTAGTTATGAAAAGACCAACATACTCAAATATTGATGTCTTTGAGAAGGACAGATGGCTTGGAGGCGATGGTGAACTAATTAGAGAGATGGACTTATCAAAGCAGTATATGGGAGGGTGGGGCCATTGGGTTATATAAGCTTTCTGATAAATGAGGCTTTTGTGAAGAGCCCAAATTAGCTTAAGGTGCCAGGATTAGAAATTCATTTTAGGGATGCACCAATAGGATTTTTGTAAGTTTATGTTTATGTTATGTTTTGGTAGGCTGATTTGTGCCTGTTTTTGTTTGGTTTGTAAATATTAACAATCTTGCCAATACCTGATATGACGTAGCCAAACAACAAACTACTCTAAGAGTGAAATTATAAAAAAAAATATGTATTTTTTTAAAGCCTACATACAGTCCAATCCAATCCAACTTTATTTCTAGAGCACTTTAAAATCAAAACAGTTGGCCAAAGTGCTGTACCACAGCACTTAAATAACAAACATATATCTCCAAAAATAAAAGACCAACTATAAAATGGGTATAAAATACAAGACACAACTAGGCCTACGCTGTCGTCCCCAACAGCAAGGAGTATATCGGCGAAATGCCCCGCCCCCAAACCATGACAAACATGGGAAGGGTCTATTTTTCTTTTTTGATTTGCCTGGATGTCTGTGAAGACCAAATAATGCTATAGAGGCTGTAAAAATATAACCGACTTCCCATTTTCAATCCAAAATGGCCAACTTCCTGTTTGTTGTAGGGTGGAGCCATAATAATATTTTATGTTGGGTACACTATGGATAAACGCTTCCATTTCTCTTGCTTTTCGTGCAGCTTACAAAATAATATATAAAGGGTTTTTGTAAGAAATATTATAAAACTCATGCCCTATATTGACCAGTCTCCATTTCTGTACAGTTCTCCCTCAGACCGTCCCTTGTTAAAGCAGCATTAGTCTGTCACTGAGATCTATAATTTACACCTGGATACATCTGTGGTTTCACTTCATCACTCTGTGCCAGACACCACAACGTGACAACAAGTCACACACAAACATACACACAACAGTGTATGCTAACTACACATTAGCTAGCAACACCGTACAACACACACACCAAAAGTCACACTCTAGGGCCACACCACAGAGTGAGCTAATGATGACATTGACTGGAGGTACATGTTACAGTGAATGAGCTCATGTGGAAGGATTTAGTGTTCAACAAGCTTTCTCCACTTCTCTCTACATGTCTAGAAGTCTAGAATGTAAACAACCAAAAGATTTTTATTTACAGACACATATTTTACTGCAGCAACCCATATAAAAGTTTAAACATAGGCAACAAAAAGGATGGAAAAGAAAGTGGTACAACAGCTTGGTTTATTTAAGAGGAAAAACATAAAGGGCATAAACATCGAGCCTTGTGGTACACTATGAACAACACGTTGAATTAGTTGCATTTTGGCTTTTATCAATGAAAAGAACAAAATTTGGGGAAAAAATGTATTTCTTACTAGACAAAGATCCTGCTTAGAGTATATTGTGGAACCTCTCTGACAACATAACTTAACTAAAGTCATTAAGTCTAAGTCTAAGTGTCTATACTCTGTCTGTAGTTGTTGTGACAATTTCTACAATAATATACATTTGATATTTGATAATCATGTTGACTATTCCAATATTGATATGTTCAACTCAATAGTTTTTTTAAACCACAACACATTTTTTATTCAAGGTGTAAATCATTGTCAGATTAAAGACCAATACAGATTTTTGCGTTAGGTTAGGTTACACTTTATTTGTCCTCTGCATTTGACCCATCCCTCAATGCCACTGGGGCAGCCTGTCGGGGAGCAGAGTTATAGATCTTCTGTTTGCTCATTTCGATAATAATAAATAAACTAGGCCTATGCTGTCGTCCCCGACAGAAAGGTATATATCGGCAAAACCGCACCATACGTCTGTCACAACTGGCACCAACGGGCACCTTAATCAGATATCTGTATTTCTAAGGGTTTTTATATTGTTAACACGCCCTGTCCCAAACCATGACAAACATGGGAAGGGTCTATTTGACTTTTTTGATTTGACTTTGTGGAGAATATTTTGTAAATTTCCCTAAAAGTACATTCTTCTTTCAATCTATAGGGGGCGCTGTAGAGGTAACTGGCATCATATTGGTCAGATGTGTTCAGGGCCAGGGGTAGATGTCTCAGGTTTGAGCCTAATCAGGCAAAGTATGTGCAAGTTAGAGGCTGTCAAATCTACCTGACTTACAATTTTCAATTCAAAATGGCCAACTTTCTTTTTGTTGTAGGGCGGGGTCATAATAATATTTTATGTTGGGTACACTGTGTAGAATAACTGTACCAAGTTCCATTGCTCTCTGCCAAAGTAAGTGTGTGTAGAGTCCCATAGGGGTCATAAATATGGGTGCGCTATATAGGCCTCTGTAATTTGCATTAAATATACAATTGCCCAGATCAATTTGCCAAAATTCATGCAATTTCGTTTATGTTCAGCAGGATTATTGGCTCAATAAAAGTGCATCAAAGCATTAATTCTTTAATTATTTAATTGTCATTAATCGTAGAAGTAGAAAACGCAATCCAGTTCTACAGCTTCATGATATGTGCCTGTGTTGAAGTTGAAACTGATCCGGCATTTCATTTTTGAGTTTCGCATGTACAATCGGTGAATTTTGCCGATATAGACCAATCCGCAATTTTTCTCTTTATGCCAAAGTGGTCCTTGGTTTAAAAGGGTTTGAGAAACACTGGTCTAGACTACTCCGTTTTCCTGTTTTCTTCTCAAACGATTATCAAAGTAAATTTCGTTGGTAAAGGCTGGAGTGAGCATTTTCACAAAAAATATCTCAGAAACATAATGGGCCACTTTAGTACTTCACACAACATCAGACTCCCAGCCATGTGCAGACGTGTTCTTCAGATAAATGGAGTGAAATAGCCTCCACCAGCCGCTCACATGGCTATTAAGGAGAACATTATGGACAGAGGTGTGAAGGTTATCGTTTATTCGAGTGCAAAGCTCAAACTAGGCCTACACTGTCGTCCCTGACAGCAAGGTGTATATCGGCGAAACGGCCCCATACGTCACAATTGGTGCCACAACTGGCACCAATGGGCACCTTAATCAGACATGTGGGATTTCTAAGGTTTTTATATTGTTAATGAGCAATTAAGAGGCCCCACCCCCCAAACATGACAAACATTGGACTATTTGACATTATTGATTTGTCTGGATGTTTGTGAAGAATATTTGTGAGAATTTTTTCATATTTCCTTAAAATGACATTCTTCTTTCAGTCTATAGGGGGCGCTATAGAGGAAATTTCCATCATATTGGTCAGATGTGTTCAGGGCCGGGGGGTAGTTAGGTGTTTCAGGTTTGAGCCTAATTGGGAAAAATATGTGCAAGTTAGACTTCCCAAATTCAATCCAAAATGGCCGACTTCCTGTTTGTTATAGGGTGGGGCCATTATAATATTTTATGTTGGGTACACTGTGGAGAATCACTGTACCAAGTTTCATTGCTCTAAGTTAAAGTAAGTGTGTCCAGAGTCCCATAGGGGTTATAAACATGGGGGCGCTATAGAGGCAGTCTTTATGATATGTACCTGTGTGCAAAAGTTTAAATTTCGTTTTTGAGTCAATGGACGCGGACCAACGTGATTCCATAATATTGTAATTTTGCCAATATAATAAGGTACATGAAAAAGAAAAATATAAGTAATATATATTTATATAATAAGCAAAAATAATAATAATAAAGAAAAATACAAAATTAATAACCAGGCCTAAACCGGGACTACAAACCCACATGGTAAGCCAGGTCTAAATAAACATCGAAACCAGAAATAAACCATGACCAAACCAGATCTTAACCAGGACTAAACTCGCTTGAAACCATTGAAGCCAGGCCTAAACCAGAGCTTAGCCAGGTTTAAACAATGGGCTCAACCAGAACTAAACCAGGTCTAGCCCAGTCTGAATGACGTTCTTTATACTCCAGTGTTAGCAGACAGTGTCGTATGTAATGGTGAGGCTCAGGTATAGTCCGGTGAAAGGAGATCTTTAGGTCTATTGTTGGTCTGCTTCTATCAGATAACCAGGACTGGGACTGGACCCAGACTTTCCACAGCACACGTACAGCATCTTATGGTTAAAGGTTAGACATGGACCTTAGATCAGGGTAGGAGATAGATGAGGTCAGAGGAAGTAATGCAGGGCTAATGTTCATAGTGTCAAGGTTATCTTATACAGCACACAAAAAGGTTTATGGCCCACCAGCTTGTATTGTGTAAAATGGTCCATTTAGTTGATACAAAAATTAGAGCTGATGAGGGTGAAACAAAGATACAAGTCTAACACACAAAGCAATGTGTGTGTTTATAAGACATGCCTAAACTAGGACTAAACCAGGATACAAGGATTTATCAGTCTGCATATACAGTGGGGCAAAAAATAATTTAGTCAGCCACCAATTGTGCAAGTTCTCCCACTTAAAAAGATGAGAGATGTCTCCAATTTTCATCATAGATACACCAACTATGAGAGACAAAATGAGAAAAGAAAATGAAGAAAATCACATTGTCTGATTTTTAAAGAATTCATTTCCAAATTATGGTAGAGAATAAGTATTTGGTCAATAACTTTGTTATATTCCCTTTGTTGGCAATGACAGAGGTCAGACGTTTTCTGTAAGTCTTCACAAGGTTTTCACACACTGTTGCTGGTATTTTGGCCCATTCTACCATGCAGATCTCCTCTAGATCAGTGATGTTTTGGGGCTGTCACTGGGCAACACGGACTTTCAACTGCCTCCAAAGATGTTCTATTGGGTTGAGATCTGGAGACTGGCTAGGCCACTCCAGGAACTTCTTTCCTTTACACGGATCAGTTGTCCTGGTCCCTTTGCAGAAAAAACAGACCCAAAGCATGATGTTTCCACCCCCATGCTTCACAGTAGGTATGGTATTCTTTGGATGCAACTCTGCATTTGTTCTCCTCCAAACACGACGAGTTGAGTTTTTACCAAAAAGTTCTATTTTGGTTTCATCTGACCATATGACATCAAAATGCTCTCTAGCAAACTTCAGACAGGCCTGGACATGTACTGGCTTAAGCAGGGGACATGTCTGGCACTGCATAGTGTGTTACTGATGGTAGCCATTGTTCCTTCCCAGCTCTCTGCAGGTCATTCACTAGGTCCCCCGTGTGATTCTGGGATTTTTGATCTTGTGATCATTTTGACCCCATCGGTTAAAATCTTGCGTGGAGCCCCAGATCAATGGAGATTATCAGTGGTCTTGTAAGTCCTCCATTTTCTAATAATTGCTCCCACAGTTGATTTCTTCACACCAAGCTGCTTACCTATTGCAGATTCAGTCTTCCCAGCCTGGTGCAGGTCTACAATTTTGTTTCTGGTGTCTGTTGACAGCTCTTTG